>JAEIIG010003752.1:0-27085 GCA_018904695.1 Drosophila parvula
AAAACTTGTACTAATAACTTAAATTTAGTGTTTATAAATCTAAAAAAAAGAACAAGAAAATTAAAATCAAAAACAACAACAACAACACACACACACACAGAGAATAAACAAAACTACAAAATCATAAAGAAGAAGCTTTTATTAATTTTTTTTGTTGTTGTATTATTACTTACGACAAGTTTTTTATTTTGCAGTCGAAAAAAAAATTGTTAAATGCGCATAATGGCAAAAGAACAGATACAAAAAAAAAACAAAAGAAAACCAAAACAAAACAAAGCAAGGCAAGGCGAATCCGAACCAAGGAACAAGAGGAAGAACAAATACAAAAGAGTGAATCAAAATATAGACGAAATATATTCAAAATATATGTATATGCATATACATATATATGATATGTATAAACACAACAATAACAATCAAAAGCTGCTCGTTTTACTGATCTCTGGTGGTGGGCCATCGCTTCTTCTTAACCCGACTTGTTCCTATTTGGCAACTCAATTTTCGAAATAGCCACTTGCCGCTGCTAACGGACGGACACTCTGGCAATTATACCAATAAATTATATTATAGAGCAATTATACCTCGGTTTTTTATAACCGACACACCAAATTATCTAAATGGATTTTATGGCCCAGAATGATGATTGCCAAATGCCTTATTTCGGCCTGGCCCCGGCCTGGTCTATTCCATCTGCGATCTTCCTCGACATTTGGCTGTGATAAAATTTTTTATAGAAATTGAGTAAACATAACTTGGGCAGATAAGTTCTTTAGTTTTCTGTCAGCACCTCATAGATGGAAGAGATAATATTTAATATTCATTCAGATAATAAAATTGGAATCTAAAGTGCCTAGATTAGGCATCGAATAATAATTAATAATATTATATATTAAGAGTAAAATTATCACATCAATCTCCTGGTTAATACATTTATAATTATAGGGCAGAAAAAAACCCATTTTATTATATATTCCCATTGATTCTTTAACTTAATAAATATCAAAACAACAGAGTAACTACTCCAGGCCAACCGCACGGAATACGGCACCTTGATGCGTGCTTTAATGCTTGCTCTGCACGCTGTAATCTAGGCCAGTTTATAGGCTTTGGCAGAGAGCTAACAATATTATATATTATATATAGTAATATATTATTTTGAATGGCACAGAATTGTGCTCCCTGAACCCACATCTTGATCCCGAATCGAAAACCCAAACTGAAGCCGTTGATTGGTTAGGTAAAATCAGTTAACAAAATGCTCAAGCCAAGTTATTGCCACTGCCGTGGATGTTGTTGCGTTTGTTGTTATTGTTATTGCCGTTGAATGAAATCGAATAATTAAATATTGGCATAGTCACACCTTGTTGACAATTATTGACAGGCTGATTGGCAAACAAATGAATATACTTTAGCCATTGCCGTTTTAGAGTCGTCGAGGGGCGCGGCCCAGTGGCACGACAATCGGCCCTGTAACTCTGTCTAGCTACACTGAACAAAATAAATTAACCATTTGCCGCATTTTACAAATTTGTAGCCCCCAAATATATGAACTTTTTAGCTGCTTCAGTTGAGTGGTTTATATTTACTTTTTTACTGAAAATTCTCTTAAAAAGAAATAAAATTGTGTGGATATTTACTCGCTGTGCATGCGAGTGGGTGAGGAGTGGCGGGAGGTGGGTGGATGGATTGGAGGATGGATAGGTGGTGTCCGTGGGAGTGACGGCTACCGAAAGCAGCCAGAAGATCGGAAGATTCGGATCTCCAGCATCCGATCGGATCCGCATACCGTGTAGGCGTCGAAACGCTGACAAAATCTCTCACTCTGCCTCCCTTTTGGATATATCGGTTATACCGATCTTGGTGCCGGCATGGCATTTGCATTGGTTGAGGCGCTATCAATTAATTGGCCAATCCCAGGCGGATTGACGATAAGCCCAGATGGCTTATTACCAAGCTACCACGCCACCAAGCCACTCCGTAATATCCATTATCGGTTGGTTACCCAGAGAGATGATATCTTCGCGGCACCCCGCTTATTTATGTGTCAACCCCGCGGTACAGGCTCAGATTCAGATTCAGATTCAGACTCCGATTCAGACTCGGACTCACGACATTTAAGCGAGTACAAGTGCGATAGACTCGTACTCATAATCATCAATTATCCGGGCCTGTCGCAGTCACCCGGGTAATTGCTGCAAATATGCAAAGCATGTGTAAAACTTTATTGATATACAATGTGAATAAACGTTCGCCTAACTTTGTTTTGATTGCAGCTGTCACTGCGCCGCAATCAGTTCGCATTTTGAGAGGCGCCCCACGACGCAGCCGATACACTTTGTTTTTTATGGGAACCAATAAAACGCTTCAAGTTGTATTTTTGTGAGTCAAAAGAGCTAAAGCCCATCAAGAGGAATATATCGGAAGCATCTCGAGGCTAGAGAACCGATTTCAATTGGCTGTTGTAAGCCAAAATCGATTTTAAATCGATTATCGATTATTATCGATATAGTGCTAGGGTTAAACGATTGAAAATAGTATTAAGGGAATTCTTGTAGACCTTTTCTTCACCTTTACCTATAGTTAAACTTTATTTTCTGAGTGTACACCTTCAGTTCTCTGTCTATGAAACCGTTTATCGATTGCGATTGGCAGCTAGCTAAGGATCACGCAAGGCAGCTCTATTTTCCTTTTGGGCCTGGCCTAAATCGCTATAGCCCGAGCACAGTGTCAATAGCAGTTACTTACTATATAGCCGTCGGATATGGGGAAAAATGCTGGCTAGCTGGAAATCGAGATGCCGAGAAATCGAGAAATCGCTTCCAAGACAGGCGATGACTTCATCTATCAGCACTGCAGTGCCATAGCACCACCAAGCCAAGTTGATCTATATATCAGGCAGCGCGAAATTGTGCAGGCAATCGGAATTAACTGAAATGGAAATGGCAACAAACCGATTGCCATTATAATCGCTATTTTAAATAGATCCAATTTATGGAGTTCGACGTCAAGAAATATGAGATAACTTGTTTAGCAATTAGCCGCCAAGTCGGAAGTAAAGCTCGACTTTATTATTGTAGATCATGATCTAATTTAAGAAAACTCTAGCCTTTCGGATGAGTGTCCTCCCACGTGAGTGGCTCAGCGTCCTCGGCTTCCCCTTTGTATGTTGTATCTTGTAGCTTGTATCTCCCACAGTCATCGCTGATTGCCAACTGATTGCACCAGGAAAATAGAGAAAAAGGAATGGGCTTCGAAAGGGGTCAAGTCATGTGTTGACACTCGTGTTGCCGGCTAATTGCCCCAACAAGCTGCACAGATCTGGACTTTATTGGGTTTAATCTTAGGGATTGGGGTTTCCCCCCAGAACTGGGTCAACTAGCAAGAGTCCATGAGCTCGGAGATATAAGTTATTAGAAGGAGAGGTAAATTTAAACACAAGAAGAACTCCTTTGAAGTGAATAGTAGTATATAATACCTACTATAATCTATAATTCTTTCAAGAACTATTTTAATTTCGATGTTGATCGTAACTATAAACCTTTTAGAACTTCTTTAGTTTCTTGTGGGGCAAATCAGGACAAAAACCAAGACAAAAAGAGCACTGTTCTGAGCTCCCAGGAAATTTGGTATCAAATGGACAGGTTCACAGTGAAAAGAAACATAAAATCAGTTGCAAAATCCCAAGGGAATCTCGAGGAGTAATTGTGGAACGGATTCGATTAGCATCCCCGACAGATTTCTGCGTAAAATTAACACAAAAAACAGCGAAAATCTCCATGAGCCACGCTCCAAATTCAACGAATGTTGATTGCTTTATTTTATTTATTATTTTTGCAAAATTGTGATTTTCGCTTTTGTTGTTCTGGCCACGCGTTCTGACATAATAATAATAATAATAATCAACAAAAAATAAGCAAAAACGGCAAGCTAAAGACTGGCGAAATTTCTTGAACATTTTCTGTGTGTTTTTTTTTATGAATTAAAAGCCAATTTGGTGCGACGAATCTGGAAGTGTACCCGGGCCCCTGGACATGTTCATAAAAAGGGGCCAAAACAAATCTTGGCTTGGACAAATTTGGAACTAATTATAAATGCAGGCGGGGACCGGCCAAAAGTGGAGCGCTCCGTTCCAGTTTCAGTTTTCAGTTTTTAGTTTTCAGTTTTGTTTGGGTTTTTAGTGCTCTCAGGTTTTTTCAGGTTGAAATGCTTACAACGAAAATTAAAAGAAAAATTTATATTAATAAGAAATAATACTGATTTGAAGAACTGTTTGTCAAGGAATTGTTTGTCTTCCGCATTAAGCAATTTAAAATATGAACTATGTATCTGCGGAGCCATTAACTGAAGGCATTAAATTGGAGCAAGCTTTAAATATTAATTAAAACAAATAAGAAATGGGACTTCTACCATTTTGTTGACTGAAAGCGACTAAATCCGCTCAAAATAAAGACAAAATCGGTGGGCGGACAGTTAAGAGCGGAATAAAATCAACCGAAACTGTCGGTCGGTCGGTCATGGATGAATGAATGAAAGGCCCAAGTCTGGACCCGAGGCCCCGGCTTGGATGCGAGATGACCAGATGGATGGATGGATGGACGGGGTCTGCTAGCGCTGGAATGGAATGGGAATGATAGTGGGTGTCCGTGTGGTCCGGATCGGGCGTTGGCGTTCGCCGGCAAAGTGTGAAACTAATTTGTCAGCATGACAATAACAGCCAAAAGCCATAAACATCATAATAATATTCAATAAACATCAGCAAAATGCGCCAATTAACCGCCACCGATTTGGCCATGGAATTGTGGCGTTCAAAACGAAACGGAATGGAACACACCGGAGGGGGGGAACGGATGGAATGGAACTGCAACTGCTGCCACTGCAAGTGACGAATGGAAATTGTGTATTATTTGCCATTAATTGAATTATAAACGCTGCTTGGCTAATAAAATCGATGATGTAAATAGCACCCGCTTGCATTTAACACCTTTAGCGCTGGAATTTCATCTATTTCGATTGGATCGGGGGTATCAAGGAAGGTATATGCACTTAGCTGAACGTCTTGATGCATTTTTATATTTATAAAACAGTCAAGTTTAATACTTGTCCTATATGTCAAGCCAAATATCGATTAATAACGATATACCTTAGCCTTAGCTTTAAGTATCGAAGAAGTATCGATATATCATTCACTTTGTTAGATTACAAACTGTTAGGATTAATAATTGGTTTCCGTATGTATTCTCTAGAGAGTATTTTAGACTTCGTCTGTGGCCTGGTGTCCGATTTGGACATACCTGATATATTTATGATCCCAACCCCCGGAAAGCCACCCTCAACTTCCGCCAACCGGCACCCGCCACCCGCGTTTAACAGGGAAACATGTTTCCGAGCCAATTGCATGCAAATCATATGCAATTGCAGCCGCTTTTTTTTCAGGCAACAAAGCCAGTACCCAGAGCGCGACACAGAGGCACAAAGCCCGAGATCTGGGGGTACGGGTACGGGTACGGGTCCGATCTGGTCGGACTGGGTAGCCATATGTATGTATATACGTACAAATAGACATCCATGTCCCCGCCTCTCCGGCTGCAGTCGCCGCGGGGCTGTGTAATTGTAACGCAACAATCAAAATCAATTGCTATGTAAATAAAATTGCAAATTAAATTACAAATTGATTACCTCACTGAGTCATTAATTAAAAAAAAAATGAATTCTACAAGCTGAATGGGCCAAAAGATAACGAAACCGCGAGCGAGGGAATATTCAAGCTAAATGGGTTCAATGGATTCTTAATCTTTCTCTTATAACGATTTCGTTGGCATTCAAATACAAGCTAAGAAATCGGAAAAGAATTAAAGTTAATTTCAAGCTGCAGAAACTGAGCAATCTGAGTATTAAAATCTTTTTTAATTAAGTAGTAAGTAATATTGGTAAATTTTAAAAGCGGATACATCATTAGACTGTCAAAAATGTACACAAATTTTAGTTCCTAAAAATGTTATACTAACTATGCAGGTTGTGTTTAGCTTAATAAACACTAAAGACTCCAAATCGTTACCCGAATTAAAATTGATGCTACTTTGGCTTAGTTATAGGCTTTTTAGATATTCAATTTTCCAATAAATTATGATGTTAAAATATCGATAAATATCGATTCCTAGAATGTGCATTTTTAAGATATGTTTTTGGATTTTGGGAAAATACGTTAATAGTTTAGAATTAAAATATAAATAATGTAACATTAAATGATTGATGTTATGGTTTTTTACTTATAAAAAATAAAAGAAAGGATTTAAAATTAACTTTTTATAAAACTTATACCGCCGGATACAAGGTAAGAAGTGGATTAAACAAATATTCCAATTTGGTTTGGCTTGGATTTTAGTATTTATATAAGCAATCAAATATAAATATTATTACCTTATTTTATATACATTTCTAATTCTTATATATATTATAATAATAAATATAATTTGTTGGTAAAAATTACCCATAATGTATATATTTCCTAACGATTTCTGTGGCATCCCTGTCTTTGGCTCTTTGCGGTTTTCTTCTTGACGTGACGAACGGAATTTCGGCGGAAATGCCTGAGGACATCGATGTGACAGATTTAGCAAATGGAAAATAAAAAGAAGGCTTTGGCAAAGGGGCAATGGATCGGATCGGATCGGATCGGATCGGATCGGACCGAATCGGAGCCAGAAACCGGAGCGTGATCGACGTCATTGTCGTTGGCACGACATTTGGTTAAATTATGGGCAGCGCAGTTGACCAAACGAGGACAGTAGGGGCTCCACAGTGCCCCCAATCCCCGCCGATCTACTCCGACTCTGACCGAGGCTGACTGTGACTATGTCGTGGGTCCAGATTGAAGCGGCTTCGATTGTTTTGGCCGTGCCCAGGCAGGCGCTCTGTCAATCACCAGATGTGGGGGCGAATGTGCGGCTTTACTCTATCTCTATACATACATACATATATGTATGTATATGTATATATTTGTGTATGTGGGGTGGGCGTGGCCGACCCCAAAAAGCCAAGTCGAAGCCAGCTACTTGCTGTTGTTGTCTTTCATTAGTCGTGATTAGTTTTGAAAAGGAGCACAAAGTGTACAAAAATTGGCAATTTGAGTCTGTTGTTTGTTTTGCCACCAAATACCGATCAGTCAGCGTGGATATTTCGAAAAGTTATTCAACTTGTGGATTACTGTGTGATTCCCTGTATATAACTTATATTATATTTTTAAGGTTCAGCTGTAGATAGTTCTTCTAGGATGGTTCAGAGATAAGCCACTTAATTAGGTTTTGATAATATATTTAAATGAAATATAAGAGCGAAGATTGCCTACTAATATTACTTTTAAAATTCCCCAGTACCTAGTCAGCGTACTTTTATTTTTAAGAACCTGCAACTTCTCTACTTTTTATATTTAATTTCTTAATGCCTTAGGTAGGTATCCAGCAGTCTCAACACATTTTCCTGCTCCATTCTTGCATTTTTTGTTTTCTTAATTCGAATTCGCGCCACGCGCCACATACACAAAAACATAAAAAAGAAAACAAAAAAAAAAACTAAAAAAAAGCAAATACAAAAAATACAAAAAAAAAATAACAACGGCAACACAAACACGCCACTTGGACTTGACAAATTGCGAGCAACGTTTACAATTGAAACAATTTAATCAAACAACTAGCCAGAGCGGGGGGGAAACCCGGAGGGGGAAAAACGGTGGCAAATCAACAGAAAATCGACGCTGAGTTGCACATTTTGTTGCCGCAGCCAGGCAGCAAGGGAAAAATAAATATTACAAATACTGTATATACAAAATGCTGACAAAATATACTTTAAATGGGTGGAAAAGTCTGAATGAGAGAAAAGCTGGTGTGTGAAAATTGCATGCCAGCTAATGGGAGGCCTGCAAATTTCCAAAAGGAATGCAGGTACAACATTTAATATAAGTCTAGATCATTAATTGATTTTTGAAGTGACTGTAAGGTTTATTTATGAAATGATTCAGTTATTAAGTGATTTTCTCCGCCCTGATTATTACGAATATAATAATGTAAGTCAACGCAAACAGTTAAGTTGATATTCTTACGTTAAGTAGATAATTAAGCCATCAGTTTGCACCGACTTAATCAGATCGCCGAGTGGCCGAGAGACTTAAACTTGGTAGCTTGGTAGCTTGGTAACTTGGTAACTTGGTAACTTGGCAACTGGTTCGTTCGATTGCTTATGCGACTCTCTTGACCCCCTTAACCCGCTGTTGGCCCCTGGTAATGCCCGCTACCCGCCGTCTGTACAGTATATTGTATTTGTATGAAACGTGCAGAGAATATATGCATATATTTTCGTGATCACCATGTTCCTGAGTCACTAAATCACATAGGAATTGAACAAGAACTACAAAAAAGGGGTCTATAGATCTATATTTCTGGAAATTCAACTATAAAAGCTAAGGAAACTGATTGTTACATGTTAATTCTAAAAAAGAAAGAATAAAACAGTATTTAAAATATTTACGGGAGTGCTACAGTTATCCCTATATATAATATATAAATATATCAGTAGGGGTTTTAAAACCAAAGGTTTAAATTCAAAGGTGTCCAAAATGATGCCTCAAAATTAATTAATTAAGAATTACACAGATTTCAGTAGCTCCAAATTTTATTGTGTATCTTTGATTGATGATTTTGTGAACACCCTATATAAAATAGCTTTTTAAGATTGAATTCTCTAAGGCCTTTATAAATTCTTCTTAAATTCCAATTGAATTTGTTTCATTTTTCAAAGTTCTTCACCTTCCGGTTTGGCGCAGGGCATCGGGTATTCCATGGTCGGTGGTTCGGTAAGTTAAGACACAAACCCTTCGACGCTTCACCGCGAAATCATGACGCATGTCACTTGGATTGTCATCGTGTAAATGGAAATGGAAATGGAAATTGAAGTGGAAATGGAAATGAAGAGATAGGCAATGGATCTGGGCATGATGAGGCGATGATCTCGCATATTGTGGGTAGGGAGGGGAGTACTCGGTATATTTGAAATGCCGATGGGCAAACACATGTCGACTGCTCCTGCGAAGGTGAATGATTAATGTGCATTTAATTGCGGGTTGGAAGAGGTCGATCGGTCGGTCGGTCGGTCGGTCGGTCTGCGATATAAATTCGAATTCGATAAACTGATCTGTGGGCCGCTAAATGTTCCCATTTATTAATGATTAAATATATAACCTGGCAAGCGGCAAGCTGCTGTCGCTTCGGCCAAATAGATGGATAGATAAATAAATAAATAATAAATAAAGTAAACAACATCGCTGATCGGAGCGGAGCGGAGCCAAGTCGAGCCCATTTGCATATCAACTTTTCGCATTAAATTCAATTGAAAGCTTTTCTCACTTTAGCATCATTTTGAAATTCAATGAGCCGCCCTCGCCCTGCGTTCGCTAATGTATTTATTGCCATTTCGATGCGAGCACAAAATTTATGATGGCATTAAGCTAATGTTAAATGCAAAATAAAATGTAAGGCCGCGCCGATATGCAATAATTTAGCAATTTATAGTGTTAGTTGTAATTTACACGGACCACAACATAACCAATTTCCCGATCCCTCCACCGATTCCATTACGATTCACCCATCGCCCCCCTTTGAGTGCATATTGGCGGGGGAATTAGCATGGTTAATTGTGTGTTAGCCGGCTGTCACTTTAGCTGAAACGCATTTATATTTCATTTCCCACTTTTTATCATCGCAACAAGTGTTTTGTTAATGATATATATATGTGGAGGCAGGCCGTAGCCAGGCGATTCGGATCGTGATGGATCGCTTTTACGTTGTAAGTGTAACCTTTGGCAGGAATCGACGGCGATGCGATAATATTATCATTATTTATATTGAAGGTAATATAGGTATCTATTTTTCTCATTTATTTATTTATTTATTTATGAAGAGCTACCAAGTATATTATATATTTATATTTATTCTTTTTTCTTTTATATATAACGTTATTTTTAATTAACTTCAAAGCTTGAAAATAAATCGATGAACAACTATACATTTTTATTTATTTTATTTAATATTTTATATTGAAAAAATTAACTAAATTCAAGTATAAATCGTACAAAGCCTGTCCATTTTTAAGTTTACTTATAAGCGCCCGAAATTGTACCATAAGTCTAAGAAAAGAAATATCTAAAATATACTAAAATCAATATAAAAACTTAATTTTGATGTTACAAATTATTGGGTTATAAAGAAATTCACATTATAATTAGTGCAAATACGATTTAACAATTTAATCACAGCTTTTTTCGAATTTAAGAATTTTTTAAATGTTTTTCAAGTTCTTTCTACACCGCCTTGACGTTCCACAGTGGCGCCACCTATTCGGTAATACGTAGAACCACTACCAGAGATGTGCAAATAAAACGTTAGGGGGCGCCACAAATAATTGCATTCTTATTGGAAAAGTGGCGCCAGCTGCTTGTCTCCTGTGTAAAAAACAAATCGTTTTTGATTTTGACAAGTTTTCCGTTTCTCCCCTCCTCGGGCAACAGGCGAACGATGCGACGATGCGCTGCCGCTGATCTGTGACGTCATTGATAGATGCTGCTGCATTCTGAGCGCCTGGTGAAAAAATCAAATTGTACAGAAATTTATTAAGCAGCAGAGAATTCTTCAAGAATGCGTTATTGAAAAGAGAATTTAATATAATAATAATCTATAATATAATAATTTAAATTTAAATATTGAAATACAAGGGATATATAATCTTGAAATAAATGACTACTTTGAAATTTTCCCTTTTATTTTTAAATGAATTTTTTTCATATGTTTTAATTAATTAATTAATTAATTCTTGTTCTCTTTTTTTCAATGATTTATTATTAAATTTCAGTGAATTCTGCGAACTTTAAACGCGGCAGTAACGTTGCAAGTAAATTCGGTGGCCACATGTTGCCATGCCGTACAACACACACCACGCACACCACATGGCGAGCCGAAGAAGACACACAACTCCACTGATAGATAGCGACGCTTGTGCGATGAGCAAGCCACTCAACGGCCATCCATAAGATACAGATACGCACTCTCTTACTCTCTCTTCCACAGCTACAGTTGCAGATACAGATAAAGTCGGGTGGTGCAAACACAAACAAACCGAACTGTGACAAGGCATTCGCTCATTTTTTAAATGAATATAATATGATTAAAATATAAAAAATATTTACTCATTTTGATAACCAAATATGTTTATTATTAAAATATTATATTATATATTTATGAGTCGCAAAAATAAGTATTAGGCTTAACATTATATGCTAGATTTATTTTGTTATAAATAAATAAAATGTATTTAGTATTTCGCTACAACAATTCAGTAAAAGGGTTCCGTGATCACTGTGATCTGTGCGCATCTCTGGCGGAAACACAGCTGGCCGGCCGACGGAGAGCTGAGAGCTGTGAGTGAAAAAGTATCTGAGAGAAACTCGCACTTTCCCAGTCCGCAAAGGTAGCCGCATGATACAAATATATGTATGTACACATATGTATATATATACTATATAGTATACTAAATATACATATATGAGTCTAGTAGGTGTGTGTGGATTAACCCTTAGAGGATAACTAGGCTTTAAAGTTGCCTTTTATAATAAGAAATTATGTGATTCGTTTTCTCTTCTTTTAGTTTTTAATTCTAAAATATATTCTATAATTTGGTGGCTTAATAAACTTTAACACCATCTACATGTTGCCGGTACACATTGCAAAACGTAATGTTTGAATAGGAGTTAACGTCAAGAAAAAATTCATCCGCAGCCATGCTCTCGTGTTAAAAAACGAAGACGCACTGAACTGAAGTCACTGAAACCCGACCGCTTCGGCACCCGACGAGACTACCTTGTATAATTGTATCGTGGGTAGCCGGTTGCGTCCGCTCGCTCTCCTGCGCTCGCCTGCGCTCGCCTGCTTCGAGGCCGCCGCTCTCGGTGCTCGGTGCTCAGTGTTCAGTGCCTCAGTACCTTTCGGGATCGTATCGTATTGGATCGGCGCAGAGTTTAGTTCTTGGACGCAATTCAAAGTTTTTTGACGTTTCTCCTCGGCAAATAAAAAAAAGAGCTCACATAAAAAAGTAAACCGATCAACGCAATCGCGTATTCTGTGTAAATTAAATTGCTGCAAATCAAGAAAATATATAAAAGAGAGAGAGAGAGAGAAGTCGATTTTGTTAACAACAAGTGGCTTTTTATTATAATTATTATTGTTGTGCGTGCCTTATGCCAGAGAGTTTTATTATCTGTTGTCTTACGTATTTTGTGGATTTTTTTTCGTATTTTTTTTTGTTGCCGTGAATCGACCTTTGCGAACCTAACGTCGTAACCAGCGAAAAAGCCACTGAGCAACAACAACAACAACGGCCAACAGCTAATAATAATTAAGCAGCGTGTTTTAAGGCATGCCAGTGTGTGCGTGTATCTGTGAGGGTGTGCTGGTGTGTCGTCGTCGTCGTCACTGATTGTGTGCGTGTTGTGCCTCTGCGGAGCGACGGCGGCCGCCGACTAATTGTCAACAGTCCACAAATTGCAGTCGACGAGCGATCCAAGAGATACTCGCTCGTATCCCCCAGATACCATACAGTCAACCCTTAAGCAAATCCATATCCATACATATATCCGAATCGGAGTCGAAATCCATGTTTCCCGATCATCCGATCAGCCGCGAGTTAGGCCAACTTCATGCGGCGACGGCGAAAAAGTGCGAAAAGTGCTAACTGTGCAATCCCGGGGGGGCAACGCGATCCGGTAGAGCAAACCAGGTGAGTGTCAACTGGAGAGATACCAGTCCGTGTCTGCTAGGTACTATACTTTCGTAAAAGGCAAGAGAGTGAGCACGAACTTTCCTCAAGGCTAACACTGATATACAGTATAAGTGGAACAGTTTATTCAGAATTTTATTTAAATCTTCAGGATTGAGGCCTCTGTGAAAAGAGAGAAGATTGCCTTGATTTAAAGCTAAGAATATTATTGTTTAGGTTAAAGTTATAGCCAATAGGTTAATTTAAATAATAAGTTTATAGTCAATAATTAAATCAAAGTTAATTAATACGAAAACTTCCTTAAAAAAGGCAAGGAAAGTCTATAAGGAACTTCCAAAAATACCGAAAGATACTGCATAATATATCTTACCTAAAGTATTTCACCTAGTATTTTACTTAGTATTTCACCTAGTATTTTACATAGTATTTTACATAAAATAAAACCTTAAATTATTGTTTGATGATCCCTATTAGATCCCTGTATGAATCATTAAAATCAACTAAATTCTTACCAAAATCCCCCAAAAACAACTTTTAAATATAATATATTTATTCTCATATCATTGTACTGTCTTATAGAAAAAGACACTATTTGTTTAAATTCTTTTTTAAATTTAAATTTAAAATTTAAATTTCTTCTTTTTTTTTGGCAAAAAGCACACAGAGATTAGGCGCGACTGTAAAATTTTATAGAATTCAGAGCCAGCCTCAAGTCTGAGACTTTGCTTAAATGCCTCAACTTGCTGTCAAGGTCCACGAATCCCAATCAGCCTCGCCGCCCCTCAAAACACTTGCTTGTCATTAAAAAAAAAAAAAAGATCATTAAACGCAGCTCCGAGTTCAGCGGCGTTTGCCTGGACACTCGTCATACCCTTCCATTGGCCGTGGAGCTGATTGCCGCCAAAGCAGTTGATAAGCCCCCAGAAAATTAAACCGAATTCAATAAATCACAGAGTAGTATTTGGAGCTTATCTCCCCGCGCGCTCTCACCAAAATAGAACCCATTTGGGATCACTGCAAAAAGGGGGGCAGCCCATAAGTTGCATAAGCGTAGTGGCACGCAGTTGAGGCGGGGCGTGGCGGCTATATTTCGTAATTAACCGAACCCCCCTTCCTAAAGGTCGCACCTGTGGACAGGTGTAGGTAAGAAGGTTGTGCCAAATGCTTGTGCGTCAACTGCACGGCAAATAAATATTTACCGGCACTTCGATACCCTACTTTTGGCTTCTCCGAATAGTTTAGCAAACGGAAATCGGCAGCAGTAAAGTTTTGCCTAAACAAATATCCATTAAAAATCTAAGCAAATGGATACACAGCATAGCAGAGCTCTGAAACTTCCCCGAACTGTTCGCTTTTCCTCATTATTTTCTTTTTAAATGGAAACCGATCGATTTGGATTTGGGAAAGCATCTTAATGGTTTATGTTATTGTTTACGTTCCAGTTTAATGGTTTATGTTTTTGGTTTACGTTCCCGTTTTCGTTGGCCGGCGGTCTTTGATTTGTAAACCAAATAGTTTTCCGACCTGTTTGTTTATTTAATTAGTATTTGGCCTTGGACTGTGGTGTGTGGATCAGTGAATCACCGCCCAGATTTCAGATTCGAGATCCCAGTCTCTATAGAGACTGAGATCTCCTCTGCAAGGTGTCCGCATGGCGTGCTCTCAATTGTGCCGGACACTGGAGATCTCTCCATTCCAATTTACCGAGTCGCCGCTTAATTTAAAAATAGATTCTCCTCAGTCCGGGCTTCAGCATCGTCTTCCTCCTCGTTTATTTTCCATTTCGACTCAAGTGTCTAACGCGTCTCGCGAAGATCGCACCGCGCCCAGGTCCCGAGCACCATCGGACACCCGGTGCGTCCGAGGCGGGGCTAATGGAGCCGCCCGGCCAGCCAACTCCGATTCCATCTCAAATATTTGCCATCGGATTTCGGTCTATTACTCACTCACACAGCCACTCCGCGAGTAGCGCTGTGTATCTGAATAGAAGGTATATATAGTATGTACATAGATGGAATCGGATTTCGTAGAAAACCATTTTGTTTCTAGGAACTCATAATGTAGGGGGAGGAGGGGCCACTTGTAGTTCCCTTGGTTATTTTATGCTATTTGAATCCAATGATTATTATTCCTTCTTGTTGTATTCGAGGGATGTATCTTAATCTTAAAAAATTAATATACAAACAATTGTAAGGGAAACTAAATTCTTGAAGACGAAGTTTGTATACCCTGGCAGCGTGCGAATGGAAAATCGATTATAACTAAGCCCAAAAAGCATTAATTTTTATTTGGCAAATGCAGATTTTAAAATAGAACGTAGTTAAATAAAAAATAAATCAAAATATAACAAATGTTTGACATTATTAATGAAAAATCTCTCTAAAATTGATTAAATAGTTCTTGTTTGTAATTTTATATTATAAATTACTTAAGTTTTAATGGCAATCATTCGCTTTCTGATCATCAAATATTTCCTGAATCAGGCATATTCCAGGAACACTTTAAATCGATATTTATCGATATAATTGTGGTGTAACAATCAAGTTTAAGACGATTTTACTCAGTTTTTAAAAAATGTATTACTTTTTAAAGAAATTTAAAGCCCTATTTATCTCCATTTATCCATATCTCCATTTATTATATTACCGCTTACTCTAACGTACAAAAACTATCTTTAAAAGTGATTTTTTCAATGATTAATCTCATAAATTATAATTTAAGGCTTACAAATTGAATTTAATCATCGGGTTTCATCATCAAGTTTAACTCCAAATACACACATAATTATATTAGCTAAAGCTCGTTATTATTATTAATAGAAAGGGCAGTGCTCACTCATGGTGGAACCTCTAAATGAGGGGAACCCAGTTTAGAACCGATGAGTAATATTTACCGGCACGTGCCACCAATTTAAAGAACGCTCCCCTATATATTTTGCCCCCACAGTGATAGAGAGAGAGAGATTCCCATGAACGCCGCCGCCGTCGCTGACTGAGGGAAACACCTATTCGGTTTGGGATTTGCAGTTGGATTTTCGGGTTATAATCTCCACCGAATAATCAGCCATGCTGACGCACACGATGACGAAGCGCAAGACGCTGATCTTTGCCTGCTTCGGGATCGCCTTGGGCCTGTGCATCGGCACCGTCCTAAAGAACTACCGGGCACTGGAGTACGTCAAGCGCTGCAGCCTGCGGCCAACGAACCTAAAAACGCCGGCGGAGATCATTGGACTGCGCGAGGAGGACACCATCCAGAATTCGCAACGGAATCTTGTCTTCGTGGGCGTAATGACGGCCAAGAGCTTTCTGGAGGGCCGGGCACGGGCCGTGTACGATACGTGGGGCAAGGAGGTGCCCGGCCGGATGGCCTTCTTTAGCTCCGAGGGCAGCTACTCCGACGACCTGCCGGTGGTGGGGCTGCGCAACGTGGACGATCGCTATCCGCCGCAAAAGAAATCGTTCATGATGCTGCATTACATGTACGAGCACTATATCGATCGGTTCGAGTGGTTCATCCGGGCCGACGACGATGTCTATATGGAGCCGGACAAGCTGGAGCGTTTCCTGCGCTCCATCGACAGCTCCAAGCCGCAGTTTATTGGCCAGGCCGGCAAGGGCAATACCGAGGAGTTTGGCCTGCTCTCCTTGGAGTTTGACGAGAACTTCTGCATGGGCGGACCCGGGGTGATACTCAGCAGCGAGACGCTGCGCCGCGTTGCCCCGCACATCCCCACCTGCCTGAAGAATCTGTATAGCACCCACGAGGATGTGGAGGTGGGCAGGTGTGTTCAGAAGTTTGCCGGCATACCCTGTACCTGGAACTATGAGGTGGGTTACCTATATCGAGGTTCATTTTGCAATCAATCCTCAGTGGTATCTTTTAATAAGTTGATGTTATTACTATCATCATATATTATATATAAGTATTGTATCTCACAGATGCAGTACATTCTGCGTCACAATTCCAGTGGCCGGAATGCGTACACCGGCAAGCTGAAGAGGAAGGAGATCCACAATGCCATCACCCTGCATCCCATTAAGCAGGCGCCGCTCATGTACAGACTTCACTCCTATGTACAGGTGAGATATATTAAGAAATATGCCCTATCTTAGATATAATATTCGGATTGCTAAGGAAAACACTTGAAAAGGGATCCAAAATAATTATTTACAATGAACTTCGAACCTCTAAAGTTGGATTGCATACTTGTAGATACATTTCCAAAGGTTTTAAGAATACTTGTGAGTTTTGGAGCATTATGTATCTATCTAATATTAATTCCCACACTAAGTTACCTAACCTTTTCTGAAGAAAAATTCTGGAGAGAAACTAAAATCCGTATAAAGTTTGTTAGGAAATTTTCTAAGGCTATTAATCTTCAAACAGGGTCTCAAAGCCGAGGAGATGCGCCAGGAGTCGCTGCTCCTGCATCGGGACATCAAGCGAATGGCCAAATATCTAGAGGTGCCCGACGAGAGCACCTACATGCTGCCCAGCGCCTCTCCAGAAAGCGATACCGGCAAGCGACACTTTCAGGACCACAACATATTGGGTAAGTCTAGCCACGGATATCTTTTAAGGATCTCCACACACCAAAACACACAATTTACAAATATGTACATATCTGAGTAGATTAGGTGCCGCTTCCCCTTAGCTGTTGATCCTGGTCGCAGAGGGTAACTCCATTACCCAAGCAGGCGGCATAGCCCATTAGGTGGGGCAACAGATTCTGCTCCATGATGCCGCCAAAGAGATGCGCCTGCGGGCCCATGGCAAACACAGCCACATCCTCGCCAGAGTGTACGCCCCTGCGTGCCCTGATATAGCTGGGTGTAAAGGAGGCTGGGCGGGGGAGATTACATATTATTCCTATTTATATCCTTGGGCATGATCCACTCACTTGGACTCAGCGCCTTCTTGGGACTCGTCCGACGTCCGTCCGGGCTCAGGCTTTGCCACTTGCCAACGGCATAGTTGAGCGTGCTGTATGGGATTCCGTCCAGGTCTCGCTGCCGCTCGTCCATGCCGAAAATGGGTGTGCCTCGTGCTGCACCTCCAGCCATGGTGAGCGTGTGCGAGTGATCGGAGGTGACCACCAGCAGGGTCTCCTGCGAATCGGTCATCCGGACAGCCGTCTCCACGGCGGCATCGAACTCGAGCGTTTCATCGAGTGCAAGGCCCGCCCGCGTCTCATGATGTCCATGGTCGACCCGCCCGGCCTCGATGAACACAAAGTAGCCCTGGCCCTCATCCCGACTCTTCTGCTCCAGCTTCTCGAGGGCTGCCGCCGTCAAGTCACTGAGTCGCGGCTGCTCCTTGGACGCGGTCAGGTGGTAGGACAAGTGGCTATCACTAAAGATGCCTAGCAGGCGACCGGCCGATCCGGAGCAGTTCTTTAGCTCCGCCAGGGAACGACAGAAGCATCCGCCGGGATTGGACTGACGCCACTGGTGCAACAGATCCTTGCCATCCCGTCGCTCATTGGCGAACCTGCCGAGGCCACCGCCAAGTAGAACTTGGAAATTGCGGCCCGGCTCCTCCTCCATTAGCTGTCGGGCTATCTCCAGCTCTTCGGTCCGCCAACGGACATGAGCATAGCCGCCAGCGGGACTGGCATCTGTCAGTCGGGTGGTGGTCACCACTCCCGTTGCCTTGCCCGCCCGCTGGGCCCAGTGCAGCACCGAGTCCACCGGCTCTCCGCTGGCACTTTGGCCAACGCAGCCGGCGAGGGTCTTCACGCCGCCCAAATAGGCGGTGGATGTGCAGGCAGAGTCCGGTACCTGGGCGTCGACGCAATACGTCTTGCTGAGGCCGGCATAGGGGAAGCGCTCCACTGCGAGCAACGCTTCCTCGCCACTTCCGCCGCGACGCTGTCCCTTGAGGATGCGGGCAGCCGTTAGCGTGGTGATGGACAGGCCATCGGCCATGATTACTATCACGTTCTTGGCGCGCCGACCGTCTACGACGGACTCCCTTGTCCGGGCCAAGCGCTCTTGCAGCTGCATTTGAGCCTGGCGTAGCCAAAATTTGGCCAGGTGCTCCTCCGCCACCTCATTTACAGCGGCCTGGCAGGGGGCAAAGGTGAACGAGAGAGAAATCAGTAGGATAGGCAACTGGTTGGCTTGGGGCAACATCTTGTCTGGGGTTTTCCAGCCGGGCAACTGCAAATCACAACTGACAGTCGGCACCCTTTTAAAGGCCAACTGCGTCGGCGGGGGTTCCGGGTTAACTCCCAGGGGAGTCCCGGGCCAAGAGATAACCTAGTTTAGCTTGGAAAAGGTTTTACAAATTATAATATTTTCGATAGGAATCAGCCCGGAACTGAACAAATTCGTGCCTGGCAGCACTGATGACCTGCTGGACTGGTCCTTCATCGCCCGCAGCCTGTATTCGGCCACCTCGGCCAATCCCAAGCAGAAGATCGACTCGGCAATGCGGGAGGGACTCGAGGACGTCATTACCGAGGTGATGGAGAACATTAACAACTATTCCCGGCAGCGGGGACGTGTCATCGAGTTCCGGGAACTGCTTTACGGCTACCATCGGTTGGACGCGCTCCACGGTCAGGATCTTATCCTGGATTTGCTGCTCATCTACAAGAAGTATCGCGGCAAGAAGATGACGGTCCCGGTACGGCGGCATCTCTACGTGCAGCGTGCCTTCACTGGGATCTTTGTCAAGGAGTTCGACGAGGACTTCTACAACGTCACCCTGCAGCAGAGTAAGGAGGAGGAGGAGGAGCAGGTGGAGGAGTCTACAAACTAATTACTATATCATTTGCATCTCTATTATCCTGACAGGTCTCTTGGGCAGCTTGTTCCAGAACGGCATGGCCCGGTTGAGCAGTCACTTTACCATGCCCAGCGGCCTGGTGCCGCCGGCCCAGGACAAGATCGTGTTCGTCCTGCCCATTGCTGGGCGCCTAGGCACCTTTGAACGCTTCCTGCGCACCTACGAGCGGGTCTGCGTCCGTGGCCAGCAACACTGCGACCTGCTGGCGGTGATCTTCGGCTCACCGGATGAGCTGGGCGACCACCTGCAGTTGCTACACGATCTGCGAGCCCGCCACGTCTACCAGCAGGTGAACTGGATCCAGCGGAGCAGCACCTTCTCGCGTGGCGTGGCCCTGGATGTGGCGGCGCGCTCCTCGTACATCCGGCAGGAGGACATCATTCTGTTCATCGACGTGGACATGGTGTTCGAGGTGGAGACCCTGGAACGCGTGCGGATGCACACGCAGCGGGGCAAGCAGGTCTACCTGCCCATCGTCTTCAGTCAGTACGATCCGCAGAGGCGAGCGGGATCTGGAGCGTCGGGTGAGGAGGAGTCGCCCAGAATCGATGACGAAAGCGGCTACTTCCGGCAATTCGGTTTCGGTATCTGTGCCATCTACAAGTCTGATATTCTGGACGAGGATATCAACGGCTTCGACAAGGACATCACCGGCTGGGGCCTGGAGGATGTCAAGTTCCTGGAGAAAATTGTGCGCGTGGGCACACGGCAGCGCGGCTTCCTAACCAACACCGCTGAGCTGCCCTTCGACTACAACGAGGCCGCCGAGCAGTGGCGCCGGCTGAGCGTGTTCCGGGCCCCGGATCCCACGCTCGTTCACATCTACCACGACATTAGCTGCGACACCCAGCTGGATGCACCGCAGTACAACATGTGCCTGGGCACCAAGGCCAACTCCCTGGGCAGTACGCGGCTGATGGAGCAGCTCTTCCACAGCAGTCCACAGAATGTCCAGTTCGCCGCCGATTTTAATCGCCAGAAGCAGCAACAGCAGCAACAGCAGCAGCAGCAGGCGCAGGCGCAGGCCAGATGATCCCAACCAGATCCTGATCCAGTGATCACGCCAGCGATCCTGCCACATAGTATTACGCCAAATTGTGTCCCAAATGAGAGTGTGTGAGAGTGCCAGTGTATGCCAAATGAATTAGTTAGTCGCTAGTGCTAAGCTAGACTAAATATATGTATGTATGTAGTCCGGGAAGTAGCCTAGGCTAGGTCCCTAGAAGATAGCCTATAATGGGGACACGGGTTGAACCTTCTTAATTCGGAATTAAACCAGAAAGCAAGGTGAACAAACTTATTAGAATTTCGAAAGTATTTCTAAAAACTAATAAAGGAAATGTAGAAAAATGTTTGAAACATATTGGTGAAAGAGCGAGCCCGCAAAACAGAGTTGAAATTGTAGAAAATATGTAATATTTCAGAAAAGGTAGCTGCCACAGGAAAAGGCCATTATTCCACAAAAGAGACGACTTACCCAACCCACTCATCACAGCCAGGTTGTTAGCCGTTTCCATTCTCTATGCTGAGCTGCATTATTCAAAGGATTCACATAGAACTAAATCTATTTTCTCTGGTCGTTACCCATCTTGTCATTAAAAGGTCTTCGCTCTGACTTAATTAGCAACCACTGTGTATTCCAATTGACCCAAAACTGTTTCGAGAAATAATATGCATTCGCTAGTTACCATTTTACTACATTCCATACATTTCCACTACATTCCCATCTACTACATAATTTAATAATAAAAACTCTTTTTAATTAAATTACAAAAGACAAGTCTCCTTCCATTGTCCAATGGGCTTGGGTTCGAGTATGTATTCTGCGTTTGTATTTAGCCGCAAGACTGCAGTACTTGCTTAAAGAGATCCGTTTTAAAAACACATATAAGCTTCTTAAGAATTGACTTACTATTTCGTGCTACGTTCTTTTTGTATTTTAGGTGGGGTTAGGTGTTATCTAAATGCTTATTTTGATACATCACATATGTTTCTTCATATACTGTTCGACAGTATTCGGTCAATTACATGCTAATGGGGGGAATCGAGCATACAACTTTAGATATAGTCAACGGGCTCAATGCCGAGCACGGCCAACCCCTGATTTAGGACCTGGCGAACGGTCTTGATGAGGTACACTCTGGCGTGCAGAACTGGCGACAGATGTTCGCGCTTCTGGACGAGCACCTTCTTGTGGCGGTAATAGCGACTGATGACCCCGGCCAGATTCTCAATGTAGCGCACAAACTGATGGATGCCGCACGAGCCCTGCGGCAGTTGTTCCAGCAATGATTGGAGCACGTCGGGGAATGGCAGTACATAGCCGTAAAGCAGCTGCCAGTCCAACTACAAGGGGGGAAGGAAGAGTGCACATAAGATATGTATTGTGGACTACAATAAGGCACAGCTTACATCATCGTCCAGAATGCTGAGATCGATCTCTTCCACCGGCGGCAGTGGTTCATACACTTTGGCCTTCACCTGGTCATCAAAAGTCCGCAGCAGCGTCTCTAAGCGAGCCGAATTGTACAGTATGTACGAAGCCCCCTTGGAGCTGCCCAGGCCATTGCGCACCAGGGTGACGGCCGACTGGTGGCGTACACCGGCCAAGTCTACGATTACGGCAGCGGCGCCCAGGCGCTTCATCAGGGTATCCATGTGGGTAAAGTCCGACGGACGGATGCCATTGCGGTGCATGGCCACTTGGCGCATGTGAGTGGTGCGCATCCTTACATCGAAAAAGAAAGAGAGACCAATTAACATGGAAACAAGCGAGATGGAATAATGTCGTACGAAATTGAAAGTATAATTTTTCTTTTGTGGCATACTCACTCCAGATAGGTATCCATATTTATCTTGGTGGCAGTCTTCTTTACGGGCTCAACAACGGGTCCGCTGATCAGGCAGACGTGATCCATCGGCTGCTTCTCCTTTTTGCATTTCTGCAATTCCACACTGATGCGAAGGGTGTCCTCCTTCTGATTCTCTGGCTCGACCAGGCGATATGGCGAGTACTCAACCAGACGACACATGATATCATAGACCATCTGCAAGCGATAGTGGCGCAGTTCCTGGGAGTCTCCGCCAGCTCCAATTTCGCCGCCGCCATGTTTTTGCAGAGTCAAGCTCAAAGTGGGCGAGTGTTCAGTTTTGCCGAGGCGGCCATAGTCGCCGCCCTGCGAGTGCACTGTTTTAAGGACATACTGGATGATGGGCCTGCGCTGGAAGGTCAAGGTGTAGCGGCCGACGGGCACAGGAAAGGCCTTCTTCAGTGGAAAGCGCCACTTGAGGGTATGGTAGATCAGTGTATGAAGTTCTTCGTGTTCCGGCATCAGGTTATCAGTGCCGCTACGTAGCTTGCGTCCTTGCTTGTCGACGAAAGCCTTCCAAAATAGACCATTGGTGGACAGGCTGAGGTCTCCATTATCAGTCAGTCCCAAGTTGTGGAAGCGGATAATGTCGCCAAAGTGGCGGAGGCGGAGCGAAGGCAGTGCATCGCTGCCAGCCGGCACGGTGAAGAAGTCAAAAAGTTGCTGACTAACTTCATTCAATGGGCTAGTAAAATCCATAATCAAGAATATAGCAAAAATCAAAAAACTCGTCCACTTCGTAGAAATTACAAAAACGGTTTAGTTTAGAGCTGTCACATCGATGTCACTAACAATATTATCGATGTCGTATATCGATTGTGTCGGTATATCGTATACCGTTCTCAAAACTCTGTTTAAAAAAAAAATAAAAAACTGAATACCACGTCAAATTCCGCAAATTATTTATTAATAAGACTTTAATTGGAATGACTGTATAAATATGTAAAATGCCATGCATTGTTTATTCGGTAAATGTTTTATTCCAGCCATTTCAAATTCTTTAATCGATGATTTATATATTTATGAGCTTATGACTACTGAACTCTTGTGTGAAATAGAAAGAATAGAAATTTCACTAGATAAAGAAATAAATATTATATTTCGAAATGTGTTTTTGTCCAATAAGAACTTTTTTCATCTAGTTCGGGTGAAATTTAGCCGATAGTTCCGTTTCCAGCGCGTGAGTGTCAGGTACCGAAAAACGTACAGCGCCCACCTCTAACGCAAACGAATAAATAGCAACACAAGCTGTTTTTTTTTTGGTCCGTGTGCGTCGTCTGTGGAAATTGGCAAAAGCTATAGGAAACGAGGCGTTAGTGCTTCAGCCCCAGATCCAAACAATGCCAAACAACCTGGAGTCGCGAGTCGTGGACCTGGGCGTGGCCTGCTTGGTCTGCCTGACGGAGGAGCCCGGCGGTAGTTCCATCTACGGTCGCGACCTGGAGCCGCCGCACATGCTCATCCTGGACAAGATTCGCAACTGCACCGGCCTGCAGCTGGGTAGCCCCGCTTTCTCACAACTGCAGGGCTGGCCGCAGAAGATCTGCAAGCAGTGCTACATCGAGCTAACGGTGGCCTATCGCTTCCGCGAGAAGTGCGCCACCGTGGAGAAGCTGTTCCAGTCCGCCGCCGGCCCCTCTCCGGTGCAGCTAGAGCAGCAGCAACAGCAACAGCAACAGATGCAGCTGAAGCTGGAACTGGAGCAGCATCAGTTGCGCCTGCCCGCCACGCTGAAGATCAAGCGCCTGGAGATGGAGCCCGTTACCGTGTCCGGCGGTAATCCAGTAAGCAGCACACTGGCCACGGCCCCTGCCGTGGCCGCTACCGCGGACACCGAGTCCTCATTCTACCAAGAAATCGTTGAGAAAGAAAATGTGGATGATAGCGAAGAAGAAGTGAAAGTGGAGTCAGTGGCAGTGACGGAGGCGGATGCCGTCACCTTGCTGCCTGATGAAGCCATTGTTCTCTCCCTGGCCGACCTCGATGAGGCCGATCCCATCAAAATGCGGACTGAAGACGTCATCACTGACGACAACGAGGACAATGACGAGGAGGAAAACAAGTTTCTAGCCCTGGCGCCCTGGGACAACGATGATCAGACGCCGGAGCACATGTACGAAATCGAAACACCGCTAATCGAGGAAGAGCTGCCACCGCCACCTCCGCCGCCGCCGCCGCCGCGTCATTCTGCCCAAGCAACGTTCCAACTGAGGAAGCGGACCTACCGCCGCGTTACACCCATTATTAAGGAGGAGATCGACGCTGCTGCCGAGCTGGACAATGATTACGTGCCGGTGGTTAAGCGTCGTCCGTCAGAGCGTTCGCCGAAGATCTGCGACGTGTGCGGCAACACGTACAAGTACCAGCACGCCCTGAACGCTCACATGCGGCGCCACAACAACGACCGTCCGTATCCGTGCGAGGTCTGTCAGAAGGCGTTCATCTCCAACGTGGAACTGCGCCGCCACATGCGTGTCCACACCGGCCAGAAGCCGTACGGCTGCAAGTTCTGTGAGCGCCGCTTCTCGGACTTTGGCAGCAGCAAGAAGCACGAGCGGATCCATACCGGCGAGCGTCCTTACGTGTGCGAGGTGTGCCATAAGGGATTCGCCTACGCCCATGTCCTGTCCGTTCACCGGCGCACGCACACTGGCAAGAAGCAGTTCCAGTGCACCAAATGCGACAAGGGATTCACCAAGAAGAGCTATCTTTCGACCCATATGGACCAGCACCGTGGCTCTGGTTCGGGCTCGGGATCTGGATCTGGTTCGGGATCAGGAAATGGATCTGGAGACCTAACAGAAGCACAAGCAGAATCCGAATCTTATTTCGCTGGCGCTGGCAGCCTGCGTCTGCCAGTACGCAAGAAGGAGGCATTCTCCCTGGACCCGGAGGACGATAAGGTTCTCGAGGAGTGCATCGTTACCAATGACTTTATGTTCAACGAGGAGGACGATGAAGGGCCCGATCTGGATGAGGAGGAGCAGGATGAGGTAGGGGAGGATGGCGACGAAGAGCTGGATCATCATGATTCGTATTCCCCGCAACCGGATTTCGATGATGTCGAAGGCTATCAGAGTGTGCGATCTGTCAAGGAGCTTGTGGGCGATCTGCTCGATTCCGAGGAATTCGACGACGAGTCCAAATATCTGATCGACTAGTATTACCCCCTGGAGGCAAGTCTCCACTATACTAACCTCTAAGCCCCACCACTCCTGTAGATGTTAGATGTTAGTTGGCCAGCCTAGGAACTAGTTCTAGGCCCCGCATGTGTGTAAATAAACTGAAGAGATACACGTTAAGTTCCAAGTTTACTTATTTACCAATTTTTAAATGAAACTTGAAAGGATTACAGGGTAAAATCGAGATGCAAAAGAAGAGTTTTAGGTTTAAGGAAGCTTCTTCAGATTAACAATAGCAAAGCACACATGCCGATGAGAAAGGGAGTTCGTTTTGTTTTGCTGGTCCTGGCTTATGAGTTTACAAATATGTAATGGGAAATTAGACATAAGTACTAAGTACTACCCCGATTTACCTATATACCTATATCATAAATAGGAACGCAGTGGCTCTCTATACTCCACCTGCTCCACCGTGTAACTTTACAAAAACAATGCCACTAAAATTGGCCTGAAAAGGGCCGCAAAAATTCTTAAGCGCCGCGATCTCTTAAGACTTGCTGTATATTATTTTTAGCCAGGCTGTGCATTGGCTCTTTCCGTTCTATCTTGTGCCCATGGCTGACTTAAAGGTTGGCTCCAAGCTGAATACTCAATGCCCGGATCCTGCTTTACAAATATTTTACAAATTATGCATAAGTACTAAAAACGACTCTGATTTAACTAAGATCTATTCATATATAATATATATACTTGCAGACTAAACTGAAATATAATCTAGAAAAAGCTGTTGTTGATATTAAAACCTGCAGGTATTATCGCTATTAATATTTTGTATTATTTCCAATTGAGATAAGCAGACTTCCGAGTGCCGACTTTGTCGATTCACCTTTCTTCCAAGCACGTTCCAGCAGACCCAAGTTAACCTACAAGTTGGACTCGCCACAGAGACTTCCGAGTTGTGTTTCTAAGCAAACTGTGTAAACAGAACATAACGCGCGCGCAGTTATGCTATTTGGGAGCAGAAGAAGAACCCACAAGAACAAGGTCTCTGCCTTGGCTTAATGCCACGAAATCGAAATTTCGGCTTCTGTAGAGAACAACTGTGCAAATTGGCGTTGGCACAGTGAGCCCACCAATAAGTAAACCGTAAGCGGTGACACGTATAAATTCTATCTAGTTTATTAGAGGCTCGGGTTAGTCAAGTATCAAGTATAGTTAGTAGTTAGCTCTTAAACATACACTCTTCGGGTATTGGGGGCAATTTGTGACCAGGATGGGGCAATTGTTCTAGGGTGAGTTGTAGTCCATGGTAGCTGCCGACTACTGTAGCGGCGAGAACCAAGCTTGGCCACGTTCTTGAACCGGTTTCGGCGGAGAGCCACTCCGGCCGGGGTCAACGATTCGCCCTTCGGCGGAGTAGCCGGGAGCATTAACATATCTCATTCATATTTTAGTCGGTGTACAAAAAATATATGTATACAT
>JAEIIG010003805.1:0-16389 GCA_018904695.1 Drosophila parvula
AATTCTTGTAATTACTTTAGCTACTTTAGCGGGAGGAGGGCGGTGAGGAGGAGGAGGAGGAGGAGGAGGAAAGGAGCGGTCGGGCACATGGATTTAATTACAATGCGCATTTAGGATATATTTAGTAGGTAAGGCAATATATATCTATATATAAAACTTTAGGCCGCGGTCGATTCTCAATGGTTGAAACATGATTTAAGGAACAGAAAGGCATCGATTATATCGCCTAAGGTTTATATCCAAACCGTTTAAATTAATACAAATGTTTGGGCTTAATTCTTCAATAAAAACCGGCTGATTCTAAAATAAAATTAATTTAAATAAAAAAAATAAGGAATACCTTGCGAAAAAGAAATTCAAATTACTTCCCTAGCCATTCTAATTAAATTAGATATATGGCTCATATTAAAAAAGAGGCGAATATATCTATATATATGTATATATAATATAGCTTAAATGAAACCAAAAGTTTCCTTTCTGCTCCTAACCTAAGTCGTTGTCAACCGGAAATCGACACCTCCTATTACATCCATAACGTTTATACGTGTTTATGGAGTTTTCTCTATATATAGTAAACGATCGGGGCTCGCGTTAAGATCTATCACTAGCATATACAGTTAGTTCTAGAGTCTAGTGCTAAAAGCAGCAGCAGTTGGGAGAATCCAGATCCCGCCGAACCCTCCTCCTGGCCTGGCCTTACGTATCATCATCAGACTGGCTTGTTTGTTTTCTTGGTTTCTATCAGAGATGGTGCAGTGTGAAGGTTTGTTTGGGGTTGCTGTTGTGATGGATTGGGGTTGGCCTTCATCCGTGATCCTTTTTGTTCCATTAACCACGACTAATGTGCAATCACTACTAGTCCGTAATGGAGATCTGAGCATAGCCCACCAAGGATCGTTCGTCGGGCACTTCGCCCGGCTGCACGCCGGAACTTAATTGGAAAGTAATCGTTTTCATCGTGGCACTGGCGGCTATCAGTTGATCCAGATGCTGGGCCATCGGTTGGGTATCCAATGCATCCACTAGGCCGGCATCTACCAGCTCTGTGGCAATGCCTTCGGCAGTATCCTTGCCCACCACAAACTCGAACCGGATATCGTGGAGCTCGCGTCGCAAGTTGCGCATGCGCAGGACAAGATTGACGGGTGGCGCCTCGCCGGCCGACTCGCTGGGTAACGGTAATTGGGCCAGGCCAGCTGTCACCTCTTGGGTGGCAGCAGTAGCAGCAGCACCTCCTGCCAGAGCGCCTGGTGTCATTGTGGCGGAGGAAACGCTGTGCGTTATCTCTGGCGATGGTTCTTCCCTGTCGCTGTCCGAGGAGTCTGCTCTCTCCAATCGATTAATGGGTCTGTCTTCCGAATCGGAGTCCGAAGACGGCGGTTTCCTACCGCCACCCGAACCCGAACCGGAGCCGGCAGAGCCACCATTATCCTCTTCTTCGCTGGACCAAACCCATTCACCAGTCACGGTGCGATGGAGGCGACCCGAAGCACCCGGCTGCCTTTTCGCCGCCTTGTGCACCCTGGTCTCCATGCTGGGCCCGGATTGCAGGAGAGTCTGGGTGAGATACTTGCGATCCTTGGCCTTTTTAAAGAAGGCATGCTTCAGCAGTTCACTGGCCGTTGGCCGCTTCGATGGCTCCTTCTGCAAACACTCGACGATCATCTTGCGGAATGTCTTGCCATAGGCCTTGTACTGGTCCTTGTCATCCGCACCCGTGTCCAGAGTGGGCGGATCGTTTTGCAGGGTTAGCATCAGCACCTTCATGGGCGGATACTTGTGGTAGGGTGCCGTTCCGGTGGCCATTTCAATAGCCGTTATACCAAAGGACCATATGTCGGCCTTGAAGTCATAGCCATGATCCTGTTCCATCACCTCGGGCGCCATCCAACAGGGTGTGCCGACAAAGGTGTGACGCACCTTTTGCCTGGACAAATCCCGTCCGGTGGCCAACCAAGCGCTCACACCGAAATCAGCGATTTGAATTGTGCCATCATCGCCAATCAGAATATTTCCGGCCTTAATGTCCCGATGAATTTGTCCGTTCGAGTGGAAGTACTCCAGTCCCCGGAGCACCTCCTTGAGGACCGTGGCAATGGTGGCTTCATCGAAGACACCTTGTTTGCAATTTGAGGTTCTCATCTTGTGCTTGATAATGTCCAACAGGGAGCCACCCTCGAGGAGCCTCAGTACTAGCCAGAGTTCCTCCCTCACCACAAACGAGGTGTGATAGGTTACCACGTTCTCGTGATTGCACGAGGACATCGCCTGGATCTCCTTGAGCAGCTCGTCCATCGACGTGTTCCACTTCTCCAGGTTGATCCGCTTGATGGCGCACTTCTCATTCCGCGGAATACAGTAGGCGCCATGGACGACAGCTGTGGCTCCAACGCCAATAACATCTCTCAGCTCGTAATCATCTTTGGAGTTGGGCCACGGCTGTTTCTCAGGCACTGCCGCAGCTCCCGGCAGGTTAGCTGCTCCGGCCACATTATTGCTGGATAGATTGACAGGTATGGAGGTCATGCTCCTGCTTCCGGCTCCGTTTCCAGCGGTGGTGATATTGGTGGTGTGTGGCGGAGGGGTACCTGGTCGTCGTCGATTATTGATCGCCGGCTGACTCTGCGATCTTTGGGTGTTTCGCGGTCTGGGCTGCTTGGATATGGGCGGTGTTATTCTTCGGGGTTCCTCCTTCTTGATCGGATGAAACTCCTCGTCCTGCTGTCGGTAAATGGATGGATATTCCTCGATCTGTCTGTGTTGTTCCTGCTCCTTTTGCTGGACTTTATAGGTGCCCGAGTTGGAACTTTCTCGTGGTTCTGCTGCCTGATTGTTTTTTGGATTCTGCTGGCGATCTTCCTTCTTGGCAAAGCAACCAAAGAGCCCTGTTGTATCCTTGGGATCCCTTTCGTTGGATTCTTTGCTTTGGCTGTTGCCCTTGTTGTTGTTGTTGTTGGCGATGTGTGTCACCTCTGCAAGTGGATAAAAATCAGAACATGGATATAAAGTAGGGGCCTTTCCTTGATTATTCTTTAACAAAGAAAGCAACTGAACTACGGGGGGATATGAGAAAATTCGGAATCGGAGAGTATGGTAGAAACAGAAGAAATCTGATGGAAAGTCGAGAAAATGGAGGAAACCAGGTATGGAAACGTGTTGAAGTTTCATCAAAAAGCCAAGGGGAGTCCAATGTTAGAGATTTCTAATCAGGATAACTACATTAAACAAATAAGCTTTAAATTAGTATTTTTTAGTCAGGATCTTAATTCGTATTACAAGTCTAAAATGCCCTAAGAACAAACCCTTAATGACATTATGCCTTAAGCCATTATGGCGAGCTGCTTATCTCCTTTATAATTAGAAAATATAATTTTCCAAATAATTCAAATAAAAACCAAATATTTATTAAATTCTTTATAATTTTTAATAATAAATCTTTTAATCTTTATTTCAGAAGTTCCTTATTTTTCGGTTAATATACAAATATCCATATCTGGACAGAAGATATTTGAAACAATATAAAACAAAAAAAAACAGATTGCGATTTTATTGTTGTCGGGGGAATTACCCTCACACGTTTTGGCATAAAAAGCAAACAAACAGTTTAACGCTCGACACATGCCGTGTACTGGGAATTCATTGATTTCCCTCTCCATCTTCTACCCGCAAAACTCACCCTATTATGCTAAATTTTTCCACGTTTCTGCTGATAAGCTTTTTGTTTTATGAATAAAATCTGCCTAGAGTGGTGTACAAACCGCTTAAGGCCACCACTGTGTAAAGATCGTTCAACTATTTCTGCCCTCAACTGTAAAAAAGTCTCTTTTATTCACTCTCTTTCTGTGTTGATCTCTTGCTCTCTGGGCTCCATGCAGCATAAAAAAAAAAAGTTCAATCGCATGGAATGAATGGCAGAAAGAGATAGGGCGAGAGGGAGGAGTGTGCGAGCGGGACCAATGACCGCATTGAGCTATTTATAGCAACAAAAAGAAACAACAAAAAAAAAACAACAGCAAAGATAATGTGTGGAAATTGTAATTAAGTTTTCAGCTAAATTGTATGCGTTTACTTTGTTTCATTCTTCTTTTTTTTGTTTTTTTTTTTATGTAATCAGAAGAGCGATAAGCTTGCAGGTTCGATAACTGTGACAGGGAGCGATAAAGAAGTTCGCTTTCAGTTATCGTCGTGTCATGTGCCACACTTAATTAAACTCACTAACTTTGGCCAACTAACTTTTTAAGCTAACAATCACTACCTGGCAAATTTCGCAATTTAACACTCAGACAAAAAAGGAATGAGGCGGGGAAATAAAAAAAAAAAACAATGTTTACAAAACAAACAAAACGCAAAGTAAGACTGAGACAGGAAATTGCTTGAACCACTTGGCAACAAAAGAGACAAGAGATAAAAACCGAAGTAAAAAACACAATTAAATATAAAATTGTTTAAAAATTAAAAGCAGCACTTTTGTTTAAAATAAAATAAATCATTTTATAGGCTTACAATTAAAAATAAAGTAAAATTCAAGGAAAATAAAACTCAAAGAAAAATTAAACAACAAAAAAACTGAACCAGATTTTTTAAAGTTATGATTCAATAAGACAAATCATAAAGTTAATTTAAGCGAATGACAAACTTTTTCATTAGAAAAATGTGATCAGCGATTTCTTTATTTATTTTAGCATGAAATTGTTCAATAAATCGATACCAAGAGAGGAGGTGGGAACGAAAGAGGGAAAGAGAACTAGCGCGAGAGTCACACGATCATGTGCAACTGATAAGAATTGTCACACGACTTCGTTTCATCACACTCACACGTACGCACACACACTCACTATTGGTTCAATAAATTTTCATTTGTTCTTTATTGATTTCACGCCAAAAGAAATCAAAACAATTTACGCAGAAAGATGAAGAATTATTAATTACACTTTCTTGTTGTGGTTTCAGCTTTTTTTTCTCCTCTTCTTCCTTCTCCTCTGCTACTCCACGCACGCGCGCGTTTCTCTTGTACTTCTTTTTCTGTTTCTTATACTGCTGCGGCTTCTGTTCCCGTTTTTTTTTTTTCGTTCCGTTCGCGATCTCTCGTCTGCGAAGCGTTCGGTTCAAAAGCTTCGCAACAAATGAGAATGAGCGCACAAAACGCAGAACAACAACCGCAAAACCCAAAAGCCAGGGCAGCGCAGTCGACGGCGGCGCGTAACAAGTGCGCCAACGGCTGATGGCAAAATAACAAAAAAAAAAAAAAAAAAAGAAACATAAAGAGTGAAGAACACAGAAAACAAGAACAACATCAAGCATTTGCTAGAAAAAATTCAAAAATAAATGTATTGAGCAAATATCAACAACAAAAACCATAGAGGAAGGGGCTGTTGGGAAGAGAGGAGGAGTGTGGCGCCGGTTCGACGTTGCACGAAGAAAACGAGAATGCGACAGAGAGAGATAGTAAGAGAAGTCAAGGAGAGAGCACCAGAAAGAGCGGGTTAAGCTGCGGCACAGTGGGTGTCGTGGATAAATTGTAGGCCTTGCCTAAACAAATTTAACACATTAACCTCTTTTTAAGTTTTATTAAAGAAAAAAATGTCCTTATAATAATTTATACAAATTGTTTAGACATTTTAAAATTTCAAAATGAAAATATCCAAATATCTGTTAAATCTTTCTTTCAATGCTGTACAGTATCCTTTAGGATTTTTGATATTTTCAAAATATCTAGACTATTCAAAATATTTCCAGAACTATAACGTTTTCAAAAATGTTAATAAATATAGAAAAAGCCAGTTTAAATAAATTATTTAGTTATTAAAATAATATTCAAATACTTGGACTTTCTCCCCCATTTACCAATTTCACCATTTGTAAGGTTTTATTTGTTGTTTTGCCTCCACGTATTGCGTCCGCGGCCGCCCTGTGTACTCGGATTTTATCAGCTCTGACGCGCACGATAAGTTAAAAACGTTTCCAGAGGCAATAATAACAACAAACGAAAACAATTAGCAACAATAAAGACCCAAAGTCCCAAAAAAAAAAGTAGAGCATAGATACAACAGACGTATTTTCCATACCGCACCCAGATACAAAATGGGAATCCAGTATCTCTCACTCTTTCGCCGCTTCTCTCATATTTCTACTTGGCTATCTCCGGGGGTTAGATAAGTGTGTCAACATTATGGAAAGGGGGCTAATTTGTGAGGGGAAGCCCAAATAATAAAAAAAAAACCAACAGTCATCATGGAAAATTAGTAATTGCAGCAAGTCGGTTTTTTTCGGAATACAAATATATATGGAAATATATCGCACAGATAAAATATAGATTTAAATATTGACAGATAATTTATGGGATGGCAGAAAGTAATCAAATCATTTCCAACTGTATCCAAAAGATACTATCCCTTTCTACTGGCTATCTTCATCATCAAATCACATACAGAGATACTGTCGTATCCTAAAAGCTTTTTATGACTTAGCGGTACATACATATAAAAACCTTCAAAGTATCTCAGCTATATGGAAATATATGTACATATGGCAGACGCACCTATAGATACAAATGTATCTATAGAGAGATTATGGGATCGGTGGTCTGCATTGGCCATAGCGTTAAATTCTTTTCTGCTGTGCATAAAAATGCGCAATCGTCGGACCGATGACTTATAAAAATAAGAATTGGCACACACACAACACTGATTTTTGCGTGGTGTGTCTTATTTTTAGAATGTCTCCGCTATCTCCGTCTGTCTCGTCCGCTATTTGCATATAATTTCCAATGCAGTTCGGCGGCCATGGCTAAAAAGGGGGTGTGCTTTAGGGGGGTGATCGAAAGGTGATCGTCATCTTCATTGTGCGTGAAAACTAAGTGATTCTGAAAATCAGAAGTGGCCGCGTTTTGGAGGTCTCCTTTACGGGGTATATTTACATTTATGCATGCTTTATTAAAAATTCAAGCTTTATCCTAATAAATCTTTAAAGGTTTTACAAAATCATTACATTTATTATTATATTACATAGTTAATATCTTTAATTTGCCAAAGGAAGCAGCTGGATAAATAAAACTATGATAATTACCCTATATTTCCCATATCTATCTTTCTCATACAGACAATAACAATTTAGCAGGACTATAAAAAGCACATAAACTGCCTAATTACCTGACACCTCGCCCACAAACTCAGGTAGACATATAATATACATAAATATTTCATCCGACTGCGTTCCGCTGTTAACACAATTTTCGTGTATTGCACTCTGTGTCTGCATATACGCGACAACTTAATTATAGAAGAAAGAAATAAATTACAAAATATGCACAAGTATATGCAGTTTTGAAAATAACGTTGTTGAAATTAATTTAATGCCATAATTTAAATATTGACACATTAACGAGCAGGACGCTTGGCACAGTTGCTTGAACTCAGCAATATTGCAGTTGCAATATCGTTTCGCATTAATTATTGACACAATTCGCACTGCAATCGCCCACCAAGAATAAAATACTCATATCTCTCTCACAAATGACTCGATACAACAGTATATATATTATATAGTACTATATATGAGTACTACTGGCCAGTGCCAAGTGTCCAAGTGACTGTTTGTTTAGATTAGACCTCGGGTTCGTCTGCTTCTTAGCGCGTCATGTGGAAGAGTAATTGATTTCTTGTCTTAGCTAATGTTGCGATTTCAACACATTTTTTGCACTGGCATTGATATATGCAGCCTAGGCATATTCATTGAGATCTTTTCGTGTTCTTAACTTGGCTACATGCTCTGAACGATCAATCAGAGAGTTGCACAAAGGCTAAAAATAGTTTTGGTGGTAACTAAATAATTATTATTTTATGAACAAAAAGATTATCTACAGGAATTTTGTATTATTTCTTTGAAATTTGAGTATTATATTATTTAAATTCCTTCAAAATCTAATTTAAGGCTAGAAATAAAGACTCCCGAAAATAATTATAAAAATCAGCAAATATGAAATTACAAAAGCATTAGTACGACTTCGTTTAAAATACATTTAAAATTTAATCTACTCTCGAAAGTAAATTATAAATCTCTTTTTGTGACATGTTTATTAGCTTTTTGTGGCAATTATTTTTTAATTTAATTATCCCAAGCTCGACTAGAAATAAATCACAAACAGTTTTGGGCAATTTCCAGTGTCCCGAATACGGTTTCACAATTTAAATCGGGAAGCACACACAGATATTACACACACATTTAAAATTCACACTCCTTTCTATCTATCAAACTGGGATCTCATATATTTAGCTATTTGCATTCGGCTTTAGGCATGCATTATTTTTGGTTTATGAAATGATAAATGCGGGGCATATGAGGAAATATATTATTAGCGATAACATGAAATTCAAATTAGTAGAAAGAGTTTTGTAGAGAAATGTATATTCCTGCTTAATCAAAAAATGAGATTTATGATTATTTGTGAAATTCAACCCACTTTGCTTGAGGCATCCTAGGTTAAGTAACTGCATTTTGATTAACACTTATTTTTTAGGATTTAATATATTTTTTTTTGTTATATTTTAGGTTGGTTTATAGGCTGAGATGCCTTCACACGCGACACTTGAGACTTGACTGAGCTATCAAGGGAACTGCGACGATTGGAATTCGATCCGATTGCAGTTCAGGAATCGCATTGCTCGCGATCGCTGATTCGACCGCTTCGCTCCTCCAGCGTGAAAATCACAAATTCGACTGAACTTCACAAATCGTTGTAATCAAACATTTAAAATGAACATTCTTTTTTTTTTTTTTTTCGTTTAGCAATATACAACAATAAAAATTAAATGAGCTCTACAAATGGCGGAACACGACGAGCCATAACAGCGATGATACTATATAGAAGCACCGACGCCGATCGACGAAATAAATGTACGAAATGTGCGAAATTTTGCCGCCTCCATCAACGCGTTGGCGTTAGTTAGTAGTAGTTAGTATAGTTCAGTGTATCCGCCTTTTGTATCTGTATCTATGCGATATATCTATATCTGTGCCAGTGTCTGTGTCGGTTTGCCTTTGCCTTCGGATTTGCCGGGCTTTATTGCCAAAGCCCAGCTGGTAAGTAATATGCATGAGTGATTGCCACTGATTTCGAATTTAAATACCAAACGGCACGGGGGACTTCCGTGGAGAATTCACTTAGACGGTGTGTGGTTTCGTTCTAGGGGGTTCCATTTAGTAAGTTTTCTTGCGTTTTTATATAGATAATGTGTCCATAAAATTAATAAACTATAATAGTTTATGAGATCCCATTTATGGCAACTTGTACTCTACTTTAATCTTATTCCATTCTTTTTTTACAGGATAAAAGTATTAAAATAAAATCCGTAGGTGTTCTAAAATTTCCCCAAGATGCTCCTCTGGTATCTGAAGATCGCCCATCCCTGGCTAACAGCATTCACCTACGTCTTTCGTATGTTTACATACTTTTTAGCAGTACTGTACCCGGGTAATTTTTTCTTCTCCGAGCGACATGCGCATGTACCTTTGTCAGATTGATGTTATTATTATTTTAGCAATTTGCATAAGGCTTATAGGTTGAGTATTTTTAAATTCTTGTTTATAGTCAAAATGCGCCTCTTTTTTCCCTCCCCTCATTTTTTTTTCGGGGTTATCTTATTTTAACAAGGGAATTTGTTGTATCCATGCCAATAAAATGTGTGAAATTCGTCGGCTGTGCGAAATGTATCTGTATTTCCATATCTGTGTAAGGTGGCTTACTTTTTATGCGCACCGGCAATACGAGTCAAGTGATCGAACGCCCTCAAAAAAATATAAAACCAGCAACAAAAAATAGGTTTTGGCACACACAAAAAAACGAAGGAAAGAAGCAGCAAATGCCGCGTTTTAATTAGCGACGGCCAATGTTATTTGACACGTATGTGGGCGGGCCAAAGGTTGATCGCTCCTGAACCTAGAATACTTCAGTTCAGTTCCTATATACTCTGTACCCGCGGGCCACTGATCGTTGCCAAGGCGTTGGTCAATAGCTTTTGTGAAATTGTCGGTTGCGTGACGTCGGCGACATCAAAATGGGGCTAAACTCATGAATGACCAACACAAGTCGAGGGCGAGCTATAATGAATGAACCTGAACGAACTTACATATATTCCATAGTAGAAACTACAGTGGATATATATTGAAACAACTATAGAAAGATAAAGAAATGTATAGGCTGGTGTTTGGGCTGTTAGATACCGATTAATTAAACAATTTCTGGACTTTATCTAGACACCTATATTTAACTATTTATTACAACTATTTGGCACACTTTATAAAAACTATTGGGTTTATTTTAAGTAAATAAAACAAAGGTTTTATGTTTGTCTAAACCAATTTGTTGACAATTCCCCTGGCTATCTTAATATTAAAAATGTCGGCATCGGTGCCTTACTGGAAATACCTTTAGAGAACTACGACTACCCCTTAAAATATATTTTTAAAACCATATACAAGTATATGCCGCCGATCGACGTGTTGTTCGTGAAACTTTATACATTTTAATAAACAAATGCGTATATATTTCCTACAAAAAAATGCCAAAAATTTGCCATGTGCCATCCGCCCATCAGCAAAATCAAAGCTCACATGTTCGGTTCAATTTGCTGGTCAACATCTCATGTGATCTCTCTTCGAGGACGTTGGAGATTTTTGCACTCGCAAAAAGCATATATTTTTTGTTCGCCAAACAAATTAAAAACGCACGAGAAATAAATCAATATTCTTGAAAGCAAAAATCGAGGGTAACTCAGTTCAATGAGTTCAAAAAGCTGCGCAAAAAGCAGGAAGTAAATGTTTAAGGGTAGAGGTATGACAGAAATAATAATGGCACATTCTGATTTTTTGAAAGAAAACTAAATGAAATACATTAATTGCCGTGGCTTGTTATTGACGGAGATTCCAAGGTAAAACAATTTTGAAAAAAAAAGAAAAACAATGCAATTAATAATCTAGAAGAGAATTGGGTTAATTAACCGGTTTCTTATCTTTGATTTATTGAAAATTTCCAAATAAAAGGAACATATTAAATAGGAATAGGCTCTTTAAAAATTGCTTTAATTTTGGGATTCATAAAAATCAATTGTATGCATGGATTAAAATAATATATAATAATATAATTACATATTTCTTTAACGGTATCGGTTTTGTTTAAATTGTTTCATATGGGTTTTGATGGCGGTCTTGATTCGGTTATACAGGTTAAAAATATGTTACCGGTCATGGTATCGGTTGGATACCCTAATTGTAAGAAATCCATTGATTAAAATCACATTTCTCCGAGCACATTCTGATGAAACCTAGATCAATTGAAATTAAGGGTTCTGATTTCAGTCTCAATTAATTGAGATCACAGATGAGAGTCAGTCCAAGATTAATTGATTGTATTTCCGAGAACATACCCAGAATATTAAAAGTCTGAAGCGTTCTGGGCTCAGTTGACCCAAATATCGAGAAAAAAAGCGCATTTTATGAAAGTTTTTCATTGTTCAACTTATGCATGTATGTACATATCTCTCATTCCGAGCTCATAAAGTTAATGTCTCGTTATACAATACAGGCTAACCTTGCCACAAACAAGAGATTTAATGCTGTGCTCCCCGTGAATATGCAAAAAAAAAAAGCCAAGTCGAGACTGGCGAGAGATGACAATGACTAAAAATAGCAATCGCAATTGAAATGTCGTTCCATATTAAGCCCCCGGAGCCCAGTTATAGTTTCATTCTTTCTCTTGTCACTGTGGCTAAATTTAAAACGCCGAACGTCACGTTGAGTGGGTAGGAAATGGTGCACAAATCGGACAATACTATGCCATATAGTACTTTACAATGGGGCAGCCAGATCTCTCGTTCTCGATCCCTCCTCGTTCTGCAGAAATCGTAAATTACAGGCAAACAACAATGTGCAAGTTCAAAGTCAAAATGGGAAACCGGGGAGGGAAATGGGAAAACAGAGAAACAAGTCGGCCTGTCAGTCAGTTCAACATGATGATCATCATCATCATCATCCTCATCGTCATGTGATCATCATGTTTCTGTTGATCGTACAAGATCATTATGCCAATTTGTTGTTGCTTTTCCGCTCGACCGAGCATGCAAACAAATTAAGACTGAGGGCGCCGTGCCCCGAGTAGCGAAATTTAATTAGCATTGCCTCACTGTACTCGGGTTTCTCTGCACTACGAAAAAATATCTGTAAAGATTCCGATATAAATATAATAATATATATAGAATAAACCACAGATATGCACCGAGACAACCTTTTGCTTGATCTAAACTCTTACCTAACCAAATCATCGGTTCAACTAGAATCTTAGGTAATGATTGTGACATCTTGGTGGTTTTTTCCCCCAGTGTGTCGTCGCTGTCTGTCTGACTGACTTTTTTTTGGCCAGTGAAACGCTTTCGCATGCCCTCCCACACATTTCCGCGTGCTAGCAGTGAGGCAAATTGAGCGATTAGCGCCGAACAGAACGTGACCCAGCAGATAGGTTCCCCCTGTGCCCCACTCGCCACAGAAGCACACAGCGACGCTTTACCTATCTCAATTTAATTTCGATTTTAGATCACCATTAAGATTTGAGTTTGTGCCGAATGCAATTTAGTTTAATGCGTTTCGTCTGTCCCATGAGCTGTGATTCCATCCAAGCGTGCTGCTGCTCTGATGGCTTTATTACAATTACAAAATCCCCGATGACTAATTAGTGTAAATTTACATATTGGCTATATATTTAGAACACAGCCAAGCACTAATTCAGATCGAAAACATTATTGTGTGAATTACACATTAAAAACTAGTTCGACTTGTCTGAATTTCCCTTTAAAAGGGAAAGAGAATAATACTTGTTTTTTCCCGACTACGGTCACACTGATATAAAAGGTAAGTGAAACACAAGGTAGAAATTGATGTTTTCTGGACACCGGGAGTTAATTTATAAAAAGAAAACCTCTATAAGTAATTTTTAACCAGAATTTAAATTAAAACTACACTTTTAATACAGTGAAAATATAAATTTATAAAATTTGGAATACAGTGTCATAGCCGCCGTATAGCCAATATATATTTTAACTTCCGATTGGTAAGCTTCTAAATATATAAATTTAGTAAGCTTCTAAATATATAAATTTAGTAAGTTTCTACATTTGAATTAAGAAAATGTTTAGAAGCAAAATAACTCAAAATGTATATGAATTATATATCAAAGACCTGACTAAATGTGTGACTTTTCATGTCTAACTAAGAAGCCAGTTTATGCTTGCAATTTTTAAACAAATTATACCAATAAAACAATATTAAAGTTGACTATATATTTCTTACTTACCAGTTCGCCTTTTGGAATCTGTAAAAATATTTGAAAATAAATAGGTTAATACAAATTTTCTTTTGGTATATCAATAAAATATATTAAATATTATAAGCAAATGAAATAAAAATGGTGCAATAAATTATAAGAGATACGATCGAAATATTAATAAATATACAATACAAATAATACAAATTTATAAATCGAAAGCAATTTTGAAAATTCAAAGGAGAAACTCTACCAACATGTAAGGGATTTAATAGAAGTGAACAGAAAATCACATTTAAGAGACGTTGAAGGTGGAAGAGTATAAATAATAAATAATTAGAGCACATAAATTTTGATTTGTAAAATGTGCGGATAATTTATTATACATTTTCACTGGCACTTTTCGATGCCGGTGGTGGATGGAAGGTAGCCACCAAAAATAAATGAGTCTCGAATGTGTGGCCACAAAACTTATCTTCATGCCAATAAATATAAAACTTATCCCGCATGCATATAAATTATGAGCAGCCGATGGCCACCAATTTCTATGCCAAACGTGGCCATAATACCGTCCCAATACAAGGGAACTCTTTTAAATTGGGAAAAAGGGGGCCGCGCAGGTGTAGCACCTGTTGCCACAAATTAAGCAAATGGCGTTGAAAAAAAAATATATAAAATGGCAAAATAAATAAGGACATTTTTATCAAGCTGCAGCCAAGAAAAATTCAAATTTATTCGACGCCAAAATAAATAGTAATTAATTGTGGAAATGGTCTCCGTTCATTTGGTTTTCTTCCCAGTTTCCTTTCATTTGCTTTGGCCTGTGAATTAAATCCAACGAATTGGGCTAAAATCTAATTTATTGACGTCTCTGACAAGTATTTAAAAATGTCTTTTACGTTTTTAAAGTTATTTATGATTAGCTGAAACCATCTGCAGAGTTGCAATAATAAACTTTAATTTTTTGTTTGTAAAGATAACTTTTCGAATTTTCTTATCAATTTATTTATTATTTATTTTTGATAAAAAAATATAAATATTATATGAAATACATTTATCAAAGCTTTGTGCCCAAAACAGCTGCTGTTCTTAATAACATGTCATAAATTATGCGTAAATAAAGGTTTTACTGTGTATTAGAAAACACTTCCCACATAATAATAATAACAACAGAACACCAGACACACAAATCGACAAAAACAGACGGCACGTGCTGTAAAACCCATTAAAAATATTTTCCGACTGCATCAAACGAAAATAAACTAGAAAATTGTGAGCGTATTAAAATATGAAATCTTTGTGGACAACAAAATGGCATGCAAGACAAACAAATTGCGCTTAAATTTATGGCAGGCGCTCGCATCTCAGCCTCTTTCCCGCCACAAACAAGTGTTCAAATATGAAATGTGGTCAATGCAAAAATGGCAGTAAATTATTTAAGTGCTTCAAGTGTGTGAAGAGCTACACGATTATGGGGAAACGAAGACTACAGATTAAATCTTTAATTGTCAAATAAATAATGAATTCCAATAATTGTAGTCTATGGTGAAATATTTAATGAAATTTATAATTAAGTTTGATCTACATATATAAAATATCTATCTATCTAATCTGTTTATTATATTTTATTGTAAAATAAAGGTGTTTTCTTATTCTTTTTAACTGTTTTACATTTTAACAGCCCGTAAATAAATATCCTTTAAAAATCTAACCAGACATTTTTTTTTAACTTTCAATCAAATGAATTTATTTTTCCTATCGAATTCCCACTGTGAACACTCAATGCCTGCATTGGGATTAATCTTATCGCCATAATTTCTTACACACACCTATTTACACACGGACCCCTTCAACTAATCAGATTTCAAGTGTAACTATATTTAGAAGCACCCAAGCCTGACCTTAAAGGGTCTTGCCTGGAATGTCCGGCACTTGAAAAATAAAACCATATTAAAATTAATGTCAAATGTCCAGAACATAACACAAGGGAAAAGTTTAAAATGTACAAAACATGACACAAGGAAAAACATCCCATTGTACAAACTGTTGCCAAGTGTGCACTTAAAATTCCCAACAACAAATTCGGTAAGACGATGTTAACAAATGATTTTCCACAAATACTAATTTACGGAGTATTATTACTGCGTAGGCAGATTGGCAAGCGTGAAACATTTCTAAAAACCCTCATATAAGTTTAGTGGATTTAATTTTAAATCATCTGTCCTTTGGTTTAACCATTTTTATATGGTTTCTGCGCTTCAAGGTGCAGTAAAGTTGGGTTATATTCTTGTTTTTCACATAGGAATAGTTGTCCTATTTTAATTTTTTATTTTATATAATCATAAGGATGATAATAATAATAGTCATATTGTGAGAACTGATGAATCTGTCTTCACAAGAAGACATTATTTCAACACATTTGCAATTTAATTTAAAGTAAATTTAATTTAATTTAAATTTAAAGGTAAATTTCTCTTCAACCCATTTAAGATTTCAGTTAAAGTTCTTTGGTATTCTGAGAGATTTAAAAGTCATTTTCGTAGTGTAAACTAGGCTAAAGTGTGAGTAGTGTAAATGGGCAATTAGAAAGGGCGACAATTGCACACGTGGTTGGCACGATTGTCACATGGTCGATGGGCAATCGACGACTTATCTAAGCAATCATCGATGATGGGTAAGGCGTCGCATTGAAAGCATAAATTGACGACGACGACGACGACGACACGGGATGCAGCTAATTAGAAACGCAAATTGGCAATTGGCAATTGCCACTTGGCCGCACAGCACAGGTGTAAATGGCACGATTATGGCATTATGTTTCTTCGCCTTTAAAAGCCCGTTGATCAATCAAATTAGCAGCGGTTTCAAAATCCCCATTATTATCGCTTTTAGATGCTGTATTATTATTTTTCTGAAGCCACGCGACTCTGGCGTGTGGCCAACTTGTGAAATTCTTTACCAATTAGCCAAAAAGGTATTTTTGTCCGTGGGTCAAATATTAAATCGATTTTGATAACACGGATATACAGCTGCGGTCAAAATAATAGTAGTGCTCATTCAGGCTATCGTAAAACCACGAA
>JAEIIG010003832.1:0-25338 GCA_018904695.1 Drosophila parvula
ATACAAATTATAATTAACTCCGTTAAGTGAACGATAAACCTTTATGGCACTGGGTGAGTCACCCACCTCTAGAAGGACTCATGAAGTTATTCCCTGCTTTATGTCCAGAGAATATCGCACCACATTGAGACCAACCAGCAGCAGCGGATTGATCTTGTTTATGTGACCATGTTGCACATAAAGCAGACGCCAGGAACATGCAAAGCCAGTAAAAAACACAACAACAACAACAATAACAATTTTTAAATCAAGGAGGAGTAAAAGGAAAAGGAGAACAAACAACAAGCGAAGAAAAACCGATACGGAGAGGACACTCAACACGTTGAGAAGTTTATTTGGCACCTGAAGATGATAATCGGTTACAAATTAATTGCAACTATGTTGACATTGTCCAGCCCGCTTCAAAGGGGAGCCGGAGCGAGGGGGTACACCGGTCAACGGTCTCAATTTATATAGACAGTTGGAAACTGTAAATAAATAAAATTGTCAACGGTCGCCTGCACTTGCGAACTCTTCCAGATTGCGCCTCCTTGATTGCCTTGCTCTTAAATTGTGCTGCCAACTTTTCAAAAAGAGCAACAAAAAAAATAAAAAAAAAAAAGCGGGGTGAAAAAAGGAAAGGAAAACCCGAACAAAATCTGCAAATTTACACAGAAATCTCCGAATCCGAACTCTTGGGGATTGGCAAAGTGTTTTACATATTTTTTTCTCGGTTTTTTTTTTTTTTATATTTGTGTCCGCTGCTCTTATGGAACGCATTCCTTCTGACAGCTTCAGCGGGGGCCGTCATCGGGCGAGTTACTTGTTGTCTACATTCTGGAGCAAGTGGCCACAGACCAACACCACGATCACACGCGGAAAAACAAAGGAACTTAAATTATTCAGAATATTACGTATACGCATTAAATAAAAAAATTAAATAACTAAAAATACAAGGCATTTATTTAAAAGCTTTTTAGGGTAAAATCTTTAAAATAAGGCTAAGTTTTAATTTTAATTAGTAATTTAACTGCAGATAAATCATTTAAAGATAAATTCTTGAAAAAACTAAAATCTCTAAAATCCACAAATTGTGCCAAAAAAATAAATGTATTAATGATATATTTCGAAGAAAGCCTACAATTTAAATTTCCCTATCCTTTTATGTACTTAGATATATATTTTAAGAAAAGAATTCATTTTAATGCTGCCCAAGAAGTGCTCTCCCTGTGTCATCTTTGCTGCTACCAAAATATAATTAATTCTGCTTTAAATCTATTATTCTCGCCATATTTTCCTGTCAGTGCAGGTCCAGGACAGTGAGCACGGCCTGCGTCTGGGCCCGGCATGCGTAAATTGGATTAATGCATTTGATTCGCCCCAAAAGACGCCAGCGCCAAAAGCCTCAACTTGGCTGACTTTGAGGCCCAGTCCAGAGCCGAATCTGAATGTGAATTCGAATCCGAATCCGAGTCCAAGACCAAGTCTGAAGTGTGACAATTGGTCTGAGGGCCCTGATCGCAAGGTTTTCCTCACATTGTTCCAATTTGGTTTGTTCTTCGGGCTGCAGACTCTTGAGGCTGCTCTTTATATTTTTTTTTTTTTTGTTTTTGTTCCTGCTGGTATGGAGTACAGGTGATATATCAGACAAGTGACGACGGGCGGTGGCGGGGATCCCGATGCCCCTTCACTTCATCCATTCGCGATGACGTGCAGCGATAATGGAGCCGCAATGGAATGTTGACGTCTTGCCCAGGGCAACGCCAACTGGTGTGGGTGTAGGAGCCGTAGGTGTCGGGATTTCTGGGTATGAAAGCACCTCCGACATGTCCGATCGCAGATAGCCAGCCAAAGGTCAAGGATGTCTTGCGGATATATTTATATATATTTTTTTATTTTATGTTTTCTTTATTTTTATTTATTTATTTACCTTTCTGGCTACTTACTTTTGTTAAGATTATAGATCGAAAGGTTTACTTTCTCTCCCTCGTCGTCAGTGACCCAAAATTTATTCGCTGTTTACGCAACTCATTAGTCACCTGCTCATTAAGGGCAATCGAAGGAAATCAAAAATTCACATCATATTTGCCATAATTTTAGCGCAGCTCAGGACACCAAATATGTGAGCGCGTGAAATCCCCAGGCAGGAGGACTCTGCGAATCATTCATACAACTGCGGTGACCTTAATAGGAAGGCAAATAAATAATCTGTAAAAATTTCTCTTATAGATATCAAGTTAATTTTATTTATTAATGGGTTAAATTTAATTTATTTACACTCAATGTTTCTTTAAAAATTAATTATAAATTTTGTTTCTAGTTTAACTCTCGTACAAACTTAATATATATTTTATATAATGTATATTTATATATATAAAAACTAAGGACTATGTTTTGTGATCATTTTCCAAGGCCCTTATAGCATTATTAAACAATAGAATTTTTTAATACTTCAGGACGCTATTAAAGTGACCCAAACTGTTTGCATTTACCGAATCCCATAAGCAGAAGATGCCGCCGCGGACGGAGACCCGAGACCCATCATCTTTTGCGGAGTTATGTGCGCCTTATTAGCACATCATTTAAGCGAGTTACTCGACACTTCTCCACGTCCACGTCGCATCCATGTCGCCTCTCATCCGAGGCCAGATGAGAGGATGCATGTGGATGGTGGCATGACCAGGTCCATCAGCCAGCCCCAAGTCCCAGCCCAGTGCACTTCCTTATGGCCAGTCGGTTTGCGCTGGCTCATTAAATTTGAAAATATAGCCGGCGTTGTCATATAAATCTTGTTTCCATCAATATTGACCTGTCAATATCGGCGACTGCTGCTGCTGGATTTCTTGGCCCTTTGGTCAACGTATCAAAAGCCCAATATAATCACACCAAACGCATCTCTCTCTCTCTGGCTCGCTGCTTGTCGGTGTCTTGGCAATTATTTTTGATTTTTTCTGCGATTTTTGCAGAAGGAGACAGCGACGACGACGACGGCTACGACGACGACGACGCACTTGGCCATTGTACACTTGCCAATGGCACTTGTGGCCACACACTCGTGCGTAAGGAGCTGTCAATAAGCAAACAAACGAGCCACAGTCGCAGCTCCTCGGTTACGCTTTTGTGCCTATTAGTCGCCTCCACCTCCACTGCCCTGCCTGACCAGCATCTCCCTCCTCTTCACCAGACTTCTCCAGTGCCATTGATATGTCAGGGCATATGTTCTTTTATGTCATCATTTCACAGCTAAGTGGCAGCCTGCACCTCCTGCTCCGCCAGCAAGTGTAAATTCAAATAGGGGACTCCCACTACACCCGAAGAAATTAATTCTTTAATCTAAGATTACTCCAGTTGAATGGTAGTTTTTCACAAGCAAATTAAGTTTATTGTTCTTTTTTTCTAATATTTATTAGGGCTTATTATTGACCTTAGACATCTGATTTAAAAATGAAATTGAGTCTATTTCAGTTTTGGTAATTCCCACAACGAGCTTAAATGTAAAAGGCTCGTATCTTATAATTTATTATACTACTTTTATATTATAAAGAATGGATTATACAACAATTACTTGATTTATGGTATTTTATTTAATATTTAGAAGTCTTTTTGATATGGCAAGTTAAGTCATAAAAGAAACACATTACAAATAAATCAATTAGAATATGCCGATGCTTTTCACAGCATTCACCTAAATTTTGCTAAACTGTAGTTGGTAAGACTATACTTACAAGCTTAATAAAATCTTCACAATATTTAGTTACTTATTTAATGCACACTATTAATTCCCAATTTTTTCTGGGTGCACTGGATACAAATCAATTCAAGGGGCCTCGCGAAAACAAATACCCAGCAAGCCAATTAGATTTTTCACGCTCTCTCTCCCCTGGCCAGAAAAACTGGGCGAACGAAAGACCAGCGACGAAAAAAAAAAAGAGAGAAAATCAACAGCCTAATTGACATTTGCAGTGCAAGAATTTATTGTGCCCAGAGCGTACATAAGTTATTCCCTTTGGAAATGAATACATACGACTCGCTGACAGGAGCGCAGGAGCTGGACCTCGGACTGGAGTCGAAGTTGGACCCGGTGGACTGGAGTCCGAGTTCGCGCCGAGTCCCGAGGCTGGGGACAAACTCTCTTTTGGCCGGCTGGAGCTGCGTGGCCATAAAGTACCCACAAAAGTCGGCACACTCGCAGATACAGAGTGCTCGGTCCCATATACACAATCCCATCCAATCCAAGCCAGGCTGAGACTAACACTCACCCCCACGCAGCGCCAGGCTGCGGAGTCGCAAGTGTTCCATTGTGCTTGTTGTAGGAGGTTTTGGGCCATCTCCAGTGGTGGGCTCTTTGGCCGTGAGGGAAAACTAACTTCAAGGATAATTTTCAAATAAATATTATTTAAACTACATGGGAAAAACGAATATAGATCAATTAAAGAAGTACAGTAACCTATTTTAAGATTACAGTTTTTTTGTAACTTAAAATTAGTTTTTTGTTAAGCAGTCACGCTCTCATCTCCGCATTTATTTTTGTGCCCATTGGCCAGGCCAGAAGAGCAAAATGGCAACAACAATAACGACAAAAACAACACTATGTCAACAGTAGTTTATTGTTGTTGTTAGTGTCATTTGACTTGGGGTCTGCCTTTTGGGCCATTTTAGACAGTTGGCAGCGCGCTAATTTGTAAGCCTTAGCTGCATTTGGAAGCTGATAAGACTCGTAGATTTCGAAAGAAAGAGCTTACCAGAGAGAGTGCACAGAGAGAAATTGTGACTAATTTAATCATCAAGAAAGTTGTATTAATTTTCTAAAATAAACTATTTCCTTTCATCACTGTTTACCACTGATACAAACTAAATCCTAGTTTTGTATATTTTCCACAATAGCTATTGCTCTTAATCCTATATTTTTTCTAAAATAAAAATATATATATTTCTCTCGGTGTAGGAGATAGAAAGAGAGAGCTCCCTGCTGGCCATATTCGTAGAGAAACTTTTTGTTGCTGGGCGTTTGACGATCCACGTTTGATGTTTGGCGGCGACGACGCGCATCACGAAGCCATCAAATGTCAGGCGGTAGGCAGCAGCACCTCCATTTCGGCCTCATGTGTTGGAGGACAGGGGGGTGTTGGGGATATGCAGGCTGCCCAGAAGGCAACAGGGAGGACAGTGACACGGTGGCCATTAGCTAATGTCATGTTGGGATTAGCCGATGCGGCGATTAGGAAGTTTGTTTGTTTTGACGGTGCCAAAGAAAATTGCACTTCCTATATGGATAAACAAGGAAAGGCAGTATAAATTGTTGTATTTGAATAAAAATACATTAAAAAGGATTATAAAATGTATTAAATTGTATTTTAGAAATTACTATTTTACTGGATAAAGTAAGCAACTATTTCTATTAAAATAGGTTGGACACTTGGACGTTAAATTGGGATTGAGAAATAAATGAAAGTCTTCGGTAAATACCTAGGAGTCTCCTTTAATAAGTCTTGCCAAGATGTGATTTAATCTTAAAAAATATGTGATTGCTTTATAAATAAAAATAATTATCTTTAAAAGGATACATTTTATTTTAATGCACTTTACATAATTAACGACGCTTTTTATATAATCAATACATAAGTATTATTTAGTATTGGTGAAGGATCACCATTTGATTTAATGTAAGTAAAGTAATAGTCAAGTTAACCCGGAAAAATAGTTGCTAATAAATCAATACATTTACCGTGCGACCACATTGGACAGCTTAATTAATTTAATGCCCCTTCAACGATATTTTAAGTGTTTCTAATGCATTTTCAACTGGCCATATCCGCCTAGCGGGCAAACTGCACTTGCTTGTCCGGAGTATGATTGCCCATAAAAATACCAAAAGATGCCGTGCATAAATTAGCGGCTTTAACTGCACCGACTAACCAACACCGAGACAGTGGTAGTAGACTGGCCAACTACGATCGCACTCTCATATGGACAGAGTCACACATTGACAACGACTTAATTACGCCAAAATCAACGAGCAATTGCCATCAATAACATGGGCTATTAATATTCTTCCATCGCCGAAGCTTGTTTATTACCACTTTAAGCCACAATTAAACAGTGAGCCGAGAGTGAGAGAGAGAAACAGGCGACAGATGACGCGGCGGCCAATGGCAAACCAGCCAAAAGCAGGCAAACTTGTGTGCTGGGCAAATAAAAATTTGTAGTAATAGCAAAACTATGTAAATAATCAACAACAACAACAACAACAACAATATCGCAGAGCCAGGCAGAGGCAGAAATGCGTGTGTGATTCATGTTTGGTGTTCGATGCAGCCAGGTGGAGATTGCCACAGTGCCCTGCAGTGACAGAAACGATTCGTATTCTTCAAATAAGTTGTATTTAGCTTTAAATAACTGAGCAGTATTTAAAGATTTTTACTTAGTTTTTATTTAACACAATTGATTTAATTTTAAAAAGGTTTAAAATGGAGATAGTTTGTGCTGAGACACTTTAAAATTCTGATTCTGATAATTACATTGAATATCATATTCCCTCTATTACAATACCCACTAATTCTAATTTATAAAATATTTGTACAGCTCAAAGCTGTCAATACAAGATCCTAGAATTATCATAAGAACAATTAGAACTCTCCAATAATTTTTGTGCAGTGCTCCTCTAGCCACGTCCGCTGTGGGCCATGGCACGAGCCGCTGCCAAAAGTGGGCAACACGCTGGAAAATCTCGCACTAGTTTTTCCAGCCTGCGCGCGCGCGTTGTAATGCGAAACCAGCGCCGAGCGGAAATGCAAATGAAATTAATGTGCTGACAACTCGGCCGCGCATGCGCGTTGACACCTTCGAAATAGAGAGATACGGTGAGCGGCGGCATAGTGGGGATCTGGGAGTCGGATTGGGCAGTGGTCCGTGATCCGTGGTCCGGGAGAAATTACAATTACACATGGCGGCATGTGCCATATTTTCTGCCTCTGCGGGTCTCCTTATTTTATTTTTGTGGATTTTTTTTTGTATTTTTATTTTAGCTGCATCCTACTGTGGGTCGTCTTGTTGTCAGTCCTGTTGTTGCCGCCGTTGTCGCATGTCGCCGTTGCAGTTGCAGCTGATGTGGCTGTTTCTACCGCTGTTTTCGTCTGGTTAAACAGGTACTATGCACTGCCAACTACTACTACACTTGTTAACATACCTCCGGAGCATTGCCCTTTTAAGGGGGGTAGAAGGGAATGAACTGCTGAAGAAATTCGAGTCTGTTAATTAACCATCAGAGACAGCATTAAAAGCACAACAGGAACCCTTTTAAATATAATTATTTGAATCAAGGAACCTTGCAATTAACTTAATTATTGCTCATTAAATTGATTTCTAATTTATTTATTAGGTTAGGTCTTGTGGAATAATGTATTTTATTTTCTAAAGAGCTAAGAACATGCAGCACATCGACAGCCACTACTAATCAACACTTGGCATGTCCTGCTGCTCCTTCTTTCACCACCCCTTTGGCCTTTTTCACCTCTCCGCCCATGACATAAATCAAACTTCAAACGGGGCGACAAGTCAAGAACAAGCCAAACATCGGCAAACACCTTTCACCCATAAATGGTTGGCCAGTTGACCATAAAGACGGCCGACGAGCCAGTGTGTTGACGCACTTGCCTCCTAATGATAACATTAAAATTGTGTTAAGAAATTAGCAGAAGGCAGGGAGCAGGGGGCAGGAGCCACTGGAGGAGCGACCACAAGTCGTAAATCATGCCCGCGCGACAGCAATGGAGATTCCTAGAGCCAGCAGCATTTTCACATTATGCGATAGCGAAATGTGCACGTCAATTAAGATACGCCGAGGAATGCCATGCGAAAACAGACGAGGACAGGTGGAATTGCTTGTACAGATCAAGGGGAACAAGGGAGGAGGGCTGTAGCTGCGTAGCTGCTCCTGCAAACCAGAAGCTTGTCTCTGGCACTTTTGTCAACTTACTTAACAGTTTTTACGCCTGTCAGCTCGTAAATCTTCGGCCGGCGAGGCCATTGTAGGAGACTTGAATCCTAGCCACCGGACCGGACTACTGAGCTGGACTAATTTAAATGAAGTTGCACACAGAGAAAATATTCCTTGAGTGCCTTAAAAAATGTCAATTTAAATACATCTCCTTTTCCATAAGAAAAATCAATGGAAAAGAATTTAGGGAAACAAATTATTAGTTTCCATAAGGGGAAAGTTTCTAGTGAGTTTTCTAACTTTTCAAAGAATATAAAGATTCTATATAACCAATAAAATAATAACTAACTTTTTATATTATTATTCAAATTTTTTAAAGATAAAAAATAAAGTCATTAGAAATATGTTTTTATCTTCAAGAAATTAGCTTCGTTTTTCTTTAAATTCCCTTACAAATTTAGATCGTATTTGCCGCAGTGTGTTGAAGTGACAGTAACTGCCACTGGTATGGCCCTTTATTAAAAGTCAATAAATTAATAAATTATCGCATTAAAATAAATTGCATCTAAATGTTCTAAGCTGCACATTAATTAAGCAGATTGCTTGATTTATTGCCATATCAAGTGTCGTCTGCGTCTTCATCTCGGTCCGTTGAGAAGCGAGTCTTCTGCACTTTGCTGATTTTTATCATCATCATGATCAGCATCATCCTTGTCCGCGTCATGATCGAGTGAGTGCAACAGCCCCCTCGAAAGGGCCTTGCCCATCATCATCATCATCAGCATCAGGCCCCACATTTTATGTGTCCATTTACGTAGCTCAAATTGTGAGCATTCTAGGAGGAGCGAGCACCACAGAGGCAGTTGGCTGAATCTTCTCAGAATCTTCAGAGAGTTCCCTCCTCAATGTCGTCGTCGCTTCACATGGCTTCTTGTGCGTGCCAATTTCCCGCTTATTAATAAAGATAAATAACTTAATGATTATTACGTTTAAAGTGTTTAATTTTGTAGACATTCAGGCGCTTTGTGCCTCTACAAGATGATTGCCGATGGTTTTCTATTGAAATTAAGCAATTAGGTGGTGTTTGTTTGAAGTTGAAACATGATTGATTACAAGAAATTCACCATCATTCATTATTGTTGAAAAAAGCACACACTTAAAGTGCTATTCTTCTTATTTTATAAGCTTGCTAATTATACTTATTAAGAACTCATTGGATACTTTATTTAATTCTTGGAAAATTCTATTAGTCTTAAAATAAGTATTATAACAAGGTTACGCTTAAATAGGTGCGAAACCAGAAGTTAAAATGAATATGTACCAATTAGAATATCTCGTTAAACACTTGTCTTAAAGCTTATGATATTTATTTAAGACGGTAAATATTGATTTTTATTTTGTTTTTTTTTTTGCTTCAAGCCCTGCTGCACCCACAGAACGAACATGGTATGCATATATCCTTGAGACTGTTCGTCTGTTTACCCTTTTGCAGCTTCAGCCAACTTCCTTGCCAGCCTGTCAATATGGGCACTAAAAACGATTATTTAACAACTGTTTAAACAGAAATTTATGTTTATTAATAATATCAACAGCATTTATCCACCGCTGGTTGCCCGCCGGAGAACGTTTAATCAACGCGCTGGCAACTTTTGGGCAGAGCCTATGAATCAGCCAGACGGATCAAGATCAAGTGGAGCAGGAGTACCACAGAGACTCAGACAGAGACGAGGGCGTCTGTGGACGCTATTTTGTTTTTTTTTTTTCGTTTATTCTGCGGCACACACTTGGCCATACACATTTGTGTATATATAATTTTGCGGTGTAACAAGTTTTTGCCGCCTGACAGCGGCGGAGGAGTCGCAACTAAAGCAGAAATGCGAAAAAGTAAGAAAAAAAATAAGGCAGCGGCACCGCCAGAATTCTTGTTTCCACTCGACGAGATGCTGGAGATCTCTCTGGAAACAAAAATTCAAGGTTAGCGGCTGCGAGAAGTCGAGAATTGAGAATTGAGAACTGCGAAGCGGCGGCACCCAGCCCCAGACCTTAACCCCTAACTGACCGACTTAAGGTGGGTGGACGTGGACCCAGAAAAATATTTTTTTTTAGCAAACGAACAGAGTTGGTCAGCGGCCAGAGATATAGGTATGATTTTGATACTATAAGAAGAGTAGGGAAAATAATTTAAATATTGCGGTTGTGGGCTTTATTTTTATTTCCTTGATGAAAATATATTTTGAAGATATATTCCTATGTAATATTATCCTAATCTAAAATATTAAATAGATTATAGGCTGTTTATACTGTTTTGCTGTTGCCACAAAAGCTCTTCAGTAAATTTTACACTTCCTCAGATATATTCAGTCTTGGAAATAACTAAATAGTATTTATTTTTCGGCCTAGTTCCCTGGGCATGCAGGGGTTAACAGGTGTGTGGGGTGGCGGGGAGTTGCCCCGCCCCGGCAGACGGACATTCAACAAATGAATTTCATTATATTGAACGCATTCGTGCATTCTACCGCACACGTCGGACCCATGGACGCTGGCAGAAAGGTGCAGCCGAGGGACTTGTAATCAGTTGGCAGGCGAACGCATAAAGTAATTGCTAACCATTTGCGTTGGCACCGCCGCCGAACGAGCGAACTCCGGTGCAGTACCGCCCCACCTCGGATATTTTATATATATGTATATATATATATATTTTAGCCTCCAACTTCCTTTGGCCCTGTGAGGCTGCTCCTGCTGCTGATTCTTCTGCGCGGGCGTTCATTAACAGCAACCTGTTGAGTGTTGCGGCCGGGGCGACAAACGTTGCCTTTTCTGGCAGTCGAGTGGAGCAGTAAGAACGGCTCGACAGGCAAGGAATCAAGTGACGAGGTGGTAAAGAATCGAATGGGGGGTACCCAGTAGTCTGGATTTGCCTCACTACTTTTTTCTAGGATTTTAGAATAATATTAACATGTAATTCATATAAGATGCAGAGCCTGCATAGGCGCAAGTATACTTTATAGGTCTAGGAGGTATAGAAATATTTTTGTCCCTGATCTATTTATGCTAAAATTTGCTTAAACATACATTCTGCCTAAAAAATAACTACATATTTGGTTGAAATCTTATAAAACCATTAACAAAGAAAACATAAATGAACAGATTTTATTTTAAATATAATGCCAAATAATTTGCATTGCAGGTTTTAAATCTTAATCTCAATAAAAACCTATTAATTTGTAATACGATTCATAATATAATTCTTCAAGATAAAGAAAAGTGCTTAAAGGATACAAGATTTACTCAAGTTTTTGAGTTTTATAACAAGTTAAATGCCCAGAACTTAATTACTTTAAATTAACATTTTCCAAGAAGGCTCCTCTTAAAATATATTCCTCATTATTTAGAAATTTTGTTTGGTTTCCCTTTTATTCAGGATTTATCTTATATTTGATATATATAAAAAGGTGATATATAAAATAATTCAAGAAATTCGCCTTGGCCAAATATACCCCACCGTCTCGATTGGCCCTGCCTCATATCGGCTGTTCGTACGGCGGAGTTCTGCCAACAAAGGGAGAACCTTTAGAATTAATAACCAGTCGGGCTTTTGAGTCTCCGTCTGAGCACGAGCTGCTGCCGCATTAATCAAGGCAACAACAAGTGGCAAGAAGAGGGCCGAGAAATCGAAAGTCGCCGCACAATACACTTGTTGTGGTGCTTGGGCTCACACCCAAAAGGCGCATGAACACAGGCACACACACACTCCGGAATGGCTCGCGGATCCACCGTAATTGGCCAAATTGACGTTTATATGCGAGGACCGAGTTGCTGGTTTATGGCCAGGATTATAGCATTGACAGTCCGCGCCAAAAGTTCATGCACAACAGGAAGCCACACCATCGTACGATGCGCCTTTAAGCCGGGCCAACAAATTTACGTGCCTAAAACTTGTATTTTTGAAACGGCCACGAAACCGATTTCTACCTCTGCGGACTCTGCCAGCACTTTTAATTAAAATGCCATAAATTCGTGAAGAGGAAATTATCATTAAAATTCCCCCACAAGCAAAAAAAGACGAAAAGAAAACAAAGCTTAATTTCTTCCTTATGCATCCGAGCAGGTTGGCAAGGTTGAAAGAGAACTCTACAAGGCGAAGCGTTGTGACAGAGCAAATTAAGCGGATGCGATGCTTTCTACAGATAGCCATTATGATAGGAAGTCAGTCTAAAAAAAAGGGAAGCCTATGGTACGAAAGCTGATCACCGGAAGTAACATTCAGGGTGATAATACGATAAGCTTACATTATCTAGATGGTAAACTAGAAGGGTATAAGGATAAGCCTTAAGGGATATATATAAAAATATATTATGATTTATTTTTATTTTATTTTATTTTATTACTTAAATCCAAGAAGAAGCTGTCTTTGCTTTCTTTAAGGTATAAATACAAAATGAATATAATATTACAATTATTTGTCAAATGAAAGTACAAACTACCAACAATAACCTCTTTATTTCGTTGTTAACAAAATCTTCTTAAACCCAGCAGAAAATACCAAGCTAAATTGATTTCCAAATATCAAAACTAAAACATTTTGTAAGCTTTTATGTGGCAGGCTATTCTGCTTAAGCAGATATCTTCTTTTACAGCCTTACTAATGCTTTAAATAGCAGAATTTCCAGCAATTTAAAGCATTCTCGAGGTAGCCCAACAGGTTGCATTTCTATTCGTCTCCAGCTCCGACTCCGACTCCGGCGATGATCACCTTTCCGATGAACCCATAAAGATTGCCGCATAGCTGTATGAAATATTCCCCAGCGCAGTCGCAGTCAAAGACTTATCCGCAGGTAGCTGCGATGCGGGCGCAACACGAATTACATACATCAAGCACTAACTACCGACTTAGAGGAGTTCGCTGGATGGGAAGCCGAGGCTGGAGCTGAAGCTGAAGCTAAAGCTGAAGCTGGTGTACGTAATCTGCAGCCGAAAGTCCCAACCACGTACGCATATATCTCTTCTTGACCGATAAGGTGCGGAGGAGCCCGTGGAGCTCATAAGGCACTGGGAGAAATCGAAATATAATAACTCTCTATTCGAAAGCAAAAAGCAGGTACGAGATGGTCATTTTAATTAACAATTAAAAATAGTTATAAAAGATTCATTTTCTAAAGTCCGAAATAGCTCCTGAAGTTTGTTTTTTTATATATAAAATATATAAAGGCCATAAATACAGTCTGGAAAATAAAAGTGAACTTCAAATCATTTGAACATTATATTACATTATCAAATACTACGTTTCTTTAAACCTTAATGGGCTTTATAGGTTCATTCCTGAGTATTTATTTAAATCTGAAATAAGATAAAATATCTTTGCAGAATTTTTGATCAAAATCCAGAACCCTATTAGAACAAATCTTATATGACTCCAGTTATTCTTCTTTATCATTATATATAATAGTTATAGTAGAGTTATAGGTATACAGTTATAGTTATAATAGTTATAGTATTACTATTATTTTCTATATTATTCCGAAGGTATTACTAAATCACTATTGTAATTTATTCAAGTGTAAGTAGAGAGATGTTCAATAATGTTGCCACTTTTGTTTTGTAACCTGTCGAAGGTGTTGAAGATGATCATCGCGCTCCCTCGCCTGGCTCACTCGCTCGCTCGCTCGCTCTTGGAACAATGAATTGCATAAATGTACGGGCAAAAACAACAAGAAGACTAAAAATAATAAGAAAGAAAAGCCAGTGGAATAAGAAGAACCATCGCGGACAACAACAATTGAGCCGCCAAGCGCTGATGATCATCGCTGGCCAAGTACAATTGCCACCATAAAGCCTCATCCCCCGACCTCAGACCAGGTCCCAGATCCATCGATCGGATCGCCTTCTCACCGTCGCCGGCACCTTGGCCCCTCATTTTGCCTCGGCCTTCTTTTTCTTCTCCCACTTGGCTCCGCCGATTGCCGCGATCAATGATCTGCTCCGGGTCTCTTCAGTACCTTCTTCTGGAGCTGGAGGCAGATCCAGACCCCGGAGACCCTTTGCCGTTCTTGAGCCGGCGATGCCACTTGTACACTTGTTGCTGCGGGTCTGCGGTCGCTCGCATTTTGGTCAATTTTGTTTGATACCCTTTCTGGGGGTATTACGCGATCTCAGTTTTAAATTATAAATGTGATAAACATATTTGCATAATTTTTAATATTTATTATCGTTTAACTAACATCTTTTCCTTATTGTAAGTACCAAATGTAATAAATAAATTAAAATTAAGCAAAAACTAGAGTATTTTCCCTTCCACTTGCCACATATTTTGTAGCCAGCACATGCTCCTCCGCTTCTCACTTTATGGAGAGGGCTTCCACTTGAGTCTACGCATTCATTTGCGGGCTCATTGTGGCTGGCTGGGCATCTCCTCCTCAGCTGGCTTAAAACCGAATAGCGTCTGGTTCTTTGGGGTCCGGCCAAGTGACCGCCGTCGACAGCACCCTCACCCTCATCACTGCCCAGGCCAGGCCAGGCCTGGGCCCTTTTGTTCTTTTTCAGCTTTTATTTATTTTAAATTCATTTCTTTCGGGGGCTCTCCTACACACAAACACTGGCCCGTCCGGCTGATTTTTTTCTTATTTTTTTTAACTCGTTAAAACGCGCCTGGAACAGAGACTTTGGAGTGCAGAGGAGACCTCGACCCAGGCAAGGAGGCATTCTTTTATAATTCCATTTCGCGAGAATTGCCCAGTGCGCCCTTGGAGTCTGTATACAGTTAAAAAAAAGTATTATTGAATGGTAAGCTTAATAAGCGAAACCAAGAGTTTAGAGCTAAGAGTTGGCAGTTTAATCAAAGAAACAATTAAGTTCAAAGGTCGATTCTTAATAATATGATTATATATAATCAATATAAGAAATTAAGACTAATTTCCCCTTGAATATGAGCAATTTTTCTAAGTGTAAAGCTGCGGCACGATGTCGTTCCTGATTCTCAGCCCAGACTTCTACGTTCCAAAGAATCTCCTCCGCCGCAACGGCTCGACCGCATCGCATCGCATTGTGTGTAGTGTGTGTGTGTGTGTGTGTGTGTGGTGTGCGTGGATTATTGGTTCGCATCTTGGCCTGGCCCGAAGGCGAGTGGCAAGTACCTGTTGCCGTGGCTCTTTGTTGTGGTTTCGGGATCAGGTCCCAGACCCAGAGCCAGACTCGCCGATCTCAGGCCACGAACGTGCACCGATCTCGTTGATTCGCCTCGCCCTTCGCCTGCACTTGGCCTTTTATTTTACTCTTGCCCCTACACAGCAAGAAAAATAATTTAAAATAAATGTCAACTTAAATAGAAAACAATTTAAAATGTGCCTATTAATTTAGTAGGATTTTAATTAGCTTTGATATTAAATAGATTGTCACATCAAAGTATGTAGAAAAATATCTAAAGAAATATAATACAATTTAGCTGACAGTAAAAGCATTTTAAATTTATTGAAAATATTTACATAAATACAACATAATCCTTAATCTTTCCCTGTGCATTCCCTGCTCCTCCTACTTTGTTTAGAAGCGTTTTCGTTCGCCTTTAATGTTGGGTAATAATATTATGCCATGACCCTGCCCCGATCGGCTGCTGCCACCGCCACTGCGGCAGGTTCACGTTTTGCGTTTATTTTTATTTTATGCTGGTACAGGTGGAACCCGCGCTCGAGTTTATCCAAGAAATTCTATGAAACCGAAATTGAAATTTCAATTTGTTCGAGTGGCCGCGTATTGTAATTAACCGCAACGAGAGAAAGAGAATGCTGTGGCGTTGGGAACCCCGCTTCGAAAACCCCTCTTGACATTTTTCCTCGACGTTCCAATTACGAAACGCAAACACTTGGCATAAAAAAAAACAGAAAATATATTATAAACAATTTGCGGAGCGTACTTAGAAGTTCGGCCCACACATGCGACTTGTCAGCGCAATTAAAAAACGAAAAGTCAACCGCCAAACTGTTGACACATCCCGAAATGGGACGAACTTCGTTCGAATAAACAAAACCTCGAGTGCGAAGACATTAGAATAAATCAGAATCCGAGCCCAAAGACAAACAAATATCGGAGCTGGAATTGAGAGCTTGACGGACAAGTGACCATGACATGATTTCCGTATGGAAACTGCGTCGAACTTCCTAACTTTGGTTCTTTTTCAAGCTTGGTGGTCTTCACTTATCCGAACTGATGATAACTTCCCAGATTGAATTGTTTCTTGGGATGTGTGAAAGACAAATTGATGGCGCGGTCGGCCTTAGATCTCTCAATGCTTGGCTCATAAATCACGGTGTAAAAGAGCATCAACTTTGACTAATGAAAGAGTTAATGGATCAATCTATGCGAGGCAGGGTAGTTAAAAGAACAGAACTCTAAGAGTGAAGACCTGTCAATCTTTATCTAAGTACGGAGTTAATGTTCGTTTCTGAGTCAAAATAAAAGTAGATATCTCAAATAGTTCTTGAGAAAATATCTGGAACAATTTTGTCCTAAAAATGAAAGTAAAATTCTGTAAAATAATGTTGTATAATAATAGTATAAATGTAATTAGTCTACAATAATAGTTCAAACTAAGGAATGCACCAGAGATTCCTAAAGAAAATGAAATTTATTGAAAATAATCCATTAATAAGGTATTATTATTTATAAAGAAGTGATGTCAGGCTTATGGTTTTCATAAATATAAATGCTTTGTTTATTTTTCCTTTAGTCTATTAAGTAAAATATTATTCTAAACATTTTTTTAGATTACAAAGTACTTTTATTCCCAAAATTAAACAAGCAAATAAATAATGACTATATTTCAGAGTGATTAACTAATATAATAATATAATTTAAAATTTGTGGCTTTAATAAAACCTAATTAAGTTTAAGAAAAAAATCCTTAAACCTTTTTTAAACACTTTTCTTCAACAGAATGGATGCAGTTCCACTCGAGATCTCTGAATAAATCTGCGCCCAGCAGGCAGACATCAAGAGCTATTACTATTATTAGGCCTCTCCCCGCCGTCAGCGGCAGTGCAGTTAAAGCTAATAAAGCCATTTCACACCTGCCTGCAAAAATGAGTGCAGTTTGCTCCCATTAACTCGTTACAGATTGCTTATAATTAAATTATAATCAACCCCGTGGCGGAAACCGAGAACCGACCGAGACCGAGACCAAGAGCGGGACTGGGACCGGGACCGGATCTCTGACATGCATCTAACAAGCTCGCCGGAAACGAGTATCTAATCAACGTACAACGTCAAAACATCAACACCTCAAGTAATCAAAATCACTTTAGAATTTCAAATCAGACGATGGCCCGGGGAGTTGAGATCGTTGTGGATCGCTCGCAGTCGTCCATCAGAGCGTCAGTCAGCCGGGACATCCAGCTCGCCCAGTGGCCAAGTGGCGTTTACTGGAGCACTCGCCGCCTCGATCTACCCATCTTCCATCCTTCATCCCATCTACCAGCCACAGCCACATCTCATCTGACGGTCTCATCCTTGGCACGCAAGGAGACGACACAAAAAAAAAAGCCTAAGATTATTCAAATTTAATGGACGACGAGGCTGGAACGCGTGGAGAGTCACGAGCAGAAGTGTCTTCCCAGGCAGGCTAAAAAAAATGCCACACTAAGAAAAGTCATAATAAAAATGGTTACCTCATTTAATATAAAAGGCACAACAATTGTATTATTATATTTAATATATTAATGACATATTAAGCATTATTAGTTGTTGGAATAAGTTTAAAAAAATCTAGAAAGAAGTAAGACTTTAATATAATATATATTATGTATAAAATTAAACCCACGCAAAAGGGTTTTATTTCTTATAAACCATCGACAAATCCCAGCTGTTTTGGTCCTTCGAATCGGAGCCTTCCTTAAGCACAGCTGCTATAATTAATTAAAATACCTTAACCTTATAAGATACTTAAAATACAACTATTTTTTAGGATAAAATAAAAGAATGCAAATATTCTGTAAAAGTTAATTATAATTCATAATTTAATTTGAATCTTATATAAATATTGAGCAAGACTTATGTTTTCTTTCTTAATTTTAATCTCAGTGCACCGGCTGAGCAGTGCGACTGGACTTGCGCTTGTCATCATGATTGATACGTTTGATGGATTGATTCGAGGTGGATGCGGTGCGCTAGTGTCCAGTGTTAGAGAATCGACTGAAAACTGTGCTGATTGATCGCGGCGCGTTGATTACAATCGCGACGGCAGTTCGCCTGGCGAGTCGGAGTTGAGTTCGCAGTCCGATTTGGAGTCGGGAACAACGCACACGCTGCTGGGAATTCAATCAAAAGTGTCAGCGCCAGTGGCCAAGTGGAAAACATCTAACCGGGAGCTGCACTAACTAGCCAGGAGGCCATTGAGATCCCCGATGCGAAACAGGTACTTTTCGCGCGATGATGATGATGATGACGACTGAAACTGCGACTGCAACGACGACGATGACTGCGATGGCGGCAAGTGTCTGTTGTGTCTTTTAGTGCCATGTTATATGCCACCTTAATGATCTTGTCTCGGCCGGGCGAGGCGACTCTGCAACATTTTGACCACCAACGGCGCCTTTATTGACTCCACACTCCACACAGTCCGCAGTCCCAGCTCTGCACTCTCGACTCTCAACTGGTGTGGCCCAGACTCAGAGCCGGAGTTGGGCCTATTAAGTCATAGTCTCGACTCATTTCAAATCACTTCACAGCTGCCGGGTAGCCGCAGTGTTGTTGAGTGCCGATTACAGAAAGTAGCTAAGTAGAGCATCAATACGAACTCTTTAGAATGTCACTAATTTCTTTATTTAATTAATAACATATATATTATTAACTCGTATATATTATAACTAATATATTTTGTATGCAAAGATTCAATTCAAATATAAAAATTATTATTGTTCCAAGGATTGTTGGCTTACTTAAAATATAATTAAGATACAAATATATGATTTGGGTTAATGCAACACCAGATTTATTGCTTAGATATATTTACTAAAATCAACACCAAAATCTGTAGCATTTCCTTTAAAGTTTAGTTTATTTTTGAGCTTAAAAGTCATACCAATTTGGCTATAAAAGCGCCTTGCTGCCAGCACCTGCGTGGAGCTACCCTGCCCATGAATAATGGGACGTCTATGCCTCATTGGGATTATGTTGTACGATTTTCTCAATGAAAAATTGCCAATCGCCGGGAGACAATGGTAATATTGTGGAGAATTATGTTAATTTCGTGTTCGTAACTTTTAAATGGATTTTAATTAGCTTTTTTTTTTGCCCAACGAATTTCGGCAACATTTCCGATTTCCATGTAAGTACTTGGCGGCGGCACTTGTCGGCCTTTCCCATACATCTTTTGAACTCTGCCGCTCTGTAGAATATTGAAATTAGTTCAGACTCTGGCTTGTAATGTCGGCCAACGAAAAAAACCAGAGTTTCTTCTGATCTGATTGATGATATTTTAATAGAGCGTGAGAATACACTTACGCTGTATTCTGGCTTTAGTTTTTGGCAATTGAATGTACGCTCACAGGCACCTTGCATTCGCCGTGGCTCACCCGGCGTATGATTGATAAAGCCGGACTAATTAGCCCCTTAATGATCTCAGGCAATTTTTGCTGAGAATCGAAGAATCTGTATCTGTAAGATCGCGGCCAAGTGGAGCGCACAGCAGGGCACGATGTAAATGAGGGAATTCTTGAGAAATTGAGATATGGCCGGCCGGGCGCTGTCAGGTACCGCTAAAATGTATCCCAAATATCTATGGACCGCGCAAATGAACACAACAGATTCGTTCTTTAATTTCACTGTATGTATGTACAACCTGTTGCGACTGCGGTGCGGCCTGCAGTTTGCAGAACAAGCGCCAAACGAAAGACTCAGGACACGAACTTGTCTTACACAGAACAACAAAAAGGCAGCCAGCGACAAGACAACGGCAAGCCACACAGTGCCAGTGCCAGCGAGTTAAGTCAAGTCAAGTAAGAGTCGGTGCGACGGCGGCCCCGAAAAACTTTACGTAATTAAGCAAAGAACGTCGCGCTAATGTCGCACATAAGTCACACGGAGCACTCCCGCCACCAACAACAACAGTCAGGCGAACAAAACGGTTAATGTTTTCCCCAAAACCCGCCCCGCCCCGATCGTCCCGCCCCCAACAGATTTCCCAAATTTGCCTGCCAACTAAATACCAGGTAGCTGAGACGGTGCTACACTGGCACAGCGATATGGGACGGAATAAGTCAAGGAAATATAAGTTTAACACAAAATAAGTATATCGAAATATAAAGCGAAACATGCTCTACGAATTTATAAATAGAATTAAACAAAAGAGTTATTATATTTTAAATATATTTGATTTGAAACTTAAACTAAATCGAGATTTGGAATTTTTTCCATATTATATAAATATGTGAGAAATAAAACTAATAAAAATACTACTGAATAAGAAGGAAAATTATGTAATAGGTCTGAATAAATGCGAAAACTGCATTAATTCTACGTAATTGATTTCTTAAAGTGTACGAAATCGCCGTTGTTGTTACCGTGTTTTGTGGCCTGGCTCATTCACGCGAATTTGTTTGGCAATTGAACTTGGCTTTGGAAACATTTCGTTTGAATTCGATTTTTTTCGGGACCGCCAGTCGGCGGCGTCTCAGGGCAACGCGTTTTTGATTAGCTTTCCGCATTTTAGCGGCATTTGGCACTCGGCACAGCCAGGCAGGCAGGAAAGAGGGATAAAGGAGTCAAAGTAGCAGCAGCAGCAGCAGAAGCAGCAGCAGTCGACGGAGACGACGACGACGACGATGGCCAAATGTGATGCTTATCAGGAATCACGAATATTTGTTTGCTGCAGCAGCCAAACAAACCGAAGAAGTTGTGTTCGAAATGGTTTTCCTCTTTTTTCAGGAGTCGGGGGGATGCCACATCGACTGAGACTGGGACAGAGCGAATCATTCCTGCAGGAGCAAAGAAATCCCAAACTTGACTCACGACGCATTTTTCTTTCAGATACAAAAGTGTTTGCCTATCTATATATTTAATTTCAGTGAACGGCGTCAAGTGTATCGAATGGCACCGGCAAGCCTTGCCTAAAGCGAAGTTTCTGGTGCTCAAAAGCAAATTTGCAATGCTCTTTTATGGGCTTACATTGATTTAAAAAATATCTTACCAGCACACGTTTAAATACAAACAACTGTTGTACTTTTATAGTTAATATGAGTCCTTTTTTGAGTTCTTTCAACTCTATTTCTTAGGCTGAGTCACCCCGAATAAACAATTATTATTGCGATCAAAATTTGCTTGTTAAATTTTAGAAAATAAAATCCCCGTTGGGTGCTTACAAGCTCGACAACGAAACCGCTTAACCCTTGCGGGCCGGGCGCGAAGTGGAGATTATTCAAACAGTTGCATAAACAGTTGGCAGAGCTCCGAGAGTTGGCGCCCAAGAGTCACCAGGCCCGACGACTCCCACATGGCAATCGTAAATATATATATATGTATATATATAGTGGATGGTAGCGTTGCCACATCGCCGCCGAGAGCGGGGACGCGTGGGCGATTCCAGGCGGGGGCCCTCTTACAAATGATTTTGCCAAAATATTCAACGTATGCATATTTTTTATAATTTTCACAAATTGATAAACAAAATTGCAAGTGATTTTTCATTGTTGCGCCGACACAGTCGACTGTGATCGTGAGTCACACCAGCGCTGGATAATTATGATGCCAGATAATGCGATATGGAGTGGAATACGATTTTTCCTGCTCATTTCTGCCACTCGCACCGGCACTCGCCGTTTCATTTCTGCCACACGACACGGTGGCACTCTGTGACAGCTGCATTGGACACTCGCAGATCGAGGAACGGCCGGCCTGGCCTGGCCTGGCGCCCTCCTTTTGGCCAGGTTTGTCTTTCAACTTTTGTCGCCGTGATTTTTGCCTCCCCCTCGGGTGGCAAAAACACTGGAAAATCTATTTTAAATTGTTTGCCTTTGCTTAAAGAAAATAATTCATAAAAACTACATAAGTCAAGCAGCTAGAAAATGTTTTGAAACTAAATGGTCTTCCAAAGTTTAAGTCTTCATTGTTTTATCGTTATTTCTCTTATTAAATTTGAAATTTCCATCTAACAAGCCAAGTATTTTAGTTAAAGAGTAATCTTATTTTATTATAGCATTAAGGGCATTATTTTTCTAAGTGAATCTCTTGGTCATGTGGGTTCCTTCGACTCCACTCCACTCATAATGCAGGCCATTGTCTGTGACCGGGTTGCATTTTACGAGCGGCTTTGTTTGCGCTTTGAGAATTATTATGTCATAAATTAATAGGCGCAATTTTTACTACCTATGGGGGACACTTTACATACCCCGATACAATAAGGGACACTTGGCTAAGTGAAAAATGCAATGCAGGCTCTGCATTAGCCTAATGTCCAGCGATTTTCCATGTGTTACATGGACTCCGATATCAATCGAGTGATGGTGGGTCTGGTAGTGTCAGTGGCCAAATTGTAGCAACATTATAAATGGGAATCCTTGTTGGAGATTTGGTGAACATGTTACCATTATAAATAATTCGTTATTCAAAATTCACCTCTGTCGAAATTGAGTTTAATATCTGAAAACAAACCTAACGTAACAAATGAAATCAATAAATAATGAGAACAATCCTAATATCAAATATTAACAAGATTATTAGCTTTAAACACAATAAATCTAAATTAAATTGTTATATCATTTTAGTAATAATTATCAGGAATTTTAAAGCAATAAAAACCAACTGCCCTAAGTCAAAACCAAAATACATTTTAAGGTATTAAAGTTCGGTAATCACGTCGGTGTGTTATTGTTTTATTTATGTAACCCGGTAAACAATTTAATTAAAACCCGTTTGGCTAGCTGTCTTATCGATCCCCCATGTGATTCATTGACCCAGGGAGCACAAAACTAAAAGAGTTTTTATGCAGTTTTAACCTTTTATACCGCACTTCAACGTCATCCACACTTTGCATGTTGTTTCATTTGTGATACTCAAAGTTGTTTTGGCTAAGAGCTCAGCATGTTTGTTGGCTACAAAAAAAAAAAAAATAGAAGAAAAAACGAGCGAAATAACGTTAACAACACGCCCCGTAGCACCAGACAAAGTCTGCACAGCTGTCTGGGGCGCAAAGTTCGCCTTTCTTGTTTTTATTTTGGCTTTTTTCCTGTATATTTTTTTTTGTAAGATTTTCAGTATGACTCATTGGGGTCTGCAGCTTGTCTGCCGCTATTTGTTGCATATATGATTTTATTAGTTATCCACAGACTGGAGTTTTGTTCTCGTTCGTGGCTGTGTTTTTATTTTTCGACTACACCAAAACGCCGCTGGTCGTTGGTCAGTCGCATGTCTGGCCATGTGTTTTGTCAATTAAGCCGCAAATTTGCCAAACAAATTCAAAAATCGCGTTTTACAAATTTCAAGCCAAATTGAATCGCGACTGTTATTTGTTCCCATGTATATAGTATTTCTGCGCTTTCTGCGACTATTTTGCAGCGTTCGTAAATACGTACTATATGTGGTGGTGCTCCTTTGGAAGCGTCGTCTTATCACAGCCACGACATCGTCGAAATATCAACTCAAATGACCATTATTAGCGGTAAATAAACTCAACTTCCAGTCGGCAAACCAAACCGCAAGACCCCGACCCAGCAGACCAAGCAAAACCCGGAGAAAAAAGCCAAACCAAACCGAGCTCTGTGCCGAGCAGTAGAAGTAATAAAAGATCATGTTAACACAGTGCAAAACAACGGCAATAAACGAGCAGGAGCCGGGGGATTGTCATCATTACTGGAAGTATAAACGAAAATGGAATACCCTTTACGGGTTTAGAAAATACAACAAAAATTAAACAGGAAAAAATGTAGTAAAAGTAGGTATAGTTAAAAATTTTAAAGTTATAGAAAAGAAATAAGCACTCAAAAGTATTTAACACCAAGATTCCAAATTGTTTCAAATCCTAGCCAGCATTTATTTAATGTAGAACTAAAATGTAAGCTAAAAAACAAATAAATTCAATTCATTTACTTACAACATAGTATTAACATAATAAATAAATTTATTAAAGCAGCTAGCTAGACCCATAAAGTATTCAAAATACTCAATTTCTTCAGCGTACTTAGAGGAAAAACCAATGGCAATGCCAAAGTCAATGCAAGGAAACTTACATCTGATAAATGATATAGAAGAGCTTTTGCGGCGGCAGAAATATTGTCACAGAACCTGGCGGAGTGGGAGAATCTGCTGAAGAATCAGGGGGCTCGCATTTAGACTCGTACTTCGCAGTCGTATATATGCGACTTAACCTGTTGTTGCCGCTCGGGTGCAATCCTGGCCATTGTTCTGCCAGGAGGAGGCGGAGGCTTATCGCTGGCCGGCCGCGGAAGCCAATTAGGCGACATTTCTTGCACCATCTGCCGTTGGCAATTATGAAAATTGCAATTTTTATTGCACCCAAGTGGCGGTCAGGGAATTCCAGCGATTCCACCCGACCAGCGCATTCAAGCGATGCCTCCTCCGCTTATAGAATCTTTAATAATTACGCTAATTGGCAGCCAGGTGCCTGCCTGGAAATGACTTTTGGGGTTACCACAATTCCAAATTAATTTCGCATGCCGCTGCACGTTCCACACAAAAGACAAAAAAAAAAATTGGGAGCCGGAGCAATCTCTTAATGGTCATGGCAGAGCCAGGAGCGTGATTCACTTTGACCTCCTCCAGAGCTAAATACCCAAAAGACTGCGGTCCGCAGTCCATGCTCATCATGCTCCAAATCTACATAAATCTGTAACCGAATTTTTCGTCTGTGCCATTTGGCCTGCTCTCCATACAAATGTGGGATGCACAGCATCCCAGAGAAAAATAAAAATAAGCCAACCCAAGGCATGTGTGAGCGTTTTTGGTCTTTGTTAAAATTGTTTGCCAGTCGGCGGTTTGTTATGCGGAAGAATCGATTTGGGGACACCAGTGCTCTGTTTGGCTGGCACACGATCTCCGGGATTTACGATTTATTAAAATGAATTAATTTGAGCATTTTGCGAGCTAACTTGGTTGCAAGTAGGAGCTGGCTAAATGCGCGGCATTTTAATGATGCCACATTATGTTTGGCCACAAGTCCCATTAGCATTCGGCTAACCTTTTGGGGTCTTTTGCCGGACAAGGAATGGATAATGAAACTGAATATGGAAATTTCTAATTAATAAAATGGTAGCTTCAAGGGAAATTCTTGATTTCTTTCAAAGGAAATAAGCCAATGAGAACTTAAAATAATTTATGTATTCAAGTAAATAAATCTTTCAATTACTTGAAATTATGTTTAAAAACAGATTAATAATAAGAAGTAATATTTACAAATAAATAGGAGTAAAATACGCTTTAAACAT
>JAEIIG010003835.1:0-15003 GCA_018904695.1 Drosophila parvula
CAAAAAAAAAAAAAAAGAAAAGAAGTCATTTTCCGCTTTTCCCCAATATTTACAAACATTTCCCATTAGGTTTCTCTTTTCACATGACAGCAGTTCCGCTTCGGCTTGCATTTGAATTTGATTAGTTATATGCCAACTTAGGCATAAAATATGATCCCTGGCCAAGAGTTAACGGGCTCCAATTGGCTTTGACTTGGCCCGGAGATCATTTATCAAAGAACGTCCCGACGCACACGGGACACCTACTCGGAAAGAGAGGAGAGCTCCTCAAACAAACGATTATTGGCTTGTAATTTCCGACTATTAGTAACATTTTGCGATGACAACAAGCACGGCACGGCATGAGCGACCAAGGGGCGTGGGCGAAAAAACCAATATGTGGCAGTTCTTGAGCAGACCCCTCTCTGCTGAATTTTATTCCCCGCCCATGGTAAGTATCTCAGTTGTGATGAGCTTTTTTCAGCTATTTTTTTTAGCGACTAATAATAATATTTGTGGAGCTTAAATGGAAGAAACTACAAATATTTGTTAGACATCTTGTAAGTACATTCTTTTTGAAATGAAATATTTTTTGATTTCTTGAAACTTATAAAATTTGTTATTATAACTTGTTATATATACAAAAATTTGCATAATTTTATTGCCAATTCTTGGCTTCTTTTCTGATCCATATTTCGCAACACTGCTGTAGGAGGACCTGCCATTGGCAGAACTCCCCGGCAAGCTGTGCAAATTTGACGGCTAAAATCAATTTGAAAACGATTTCGGAGGAGACGTGGGCGTCGCCCGCGAAAAGGAAACGCCAATGTGACACGCTCGGCGGCGGAGGAGCACTTGGCTGACTGACTGGAGCCCGAGTCTCAAGTTACCACCACCAGTCGGCTTCAGCCGGTCCAAAGCCACAGCCAAAGCCAGAGTCAAAGCCAAAAGCCATAGCCAAAGCCGAAGCATTAACCAGCTATCGACGACGCTGACGGATGGATGGCCAAGAGTCCGAGGAGTTCGCGGCCGGCGGAAGATAAGCGCCGCCAAAGACAAATGCGTCTTGTGGGTTCAGAAAATCGCCAAGATTATTACGATTTTTCATAATAAATTGTGGCAAATCAGGCGCTCTGGCATTATAAGGCATCATTAACAACGACAACGACAACAAAGTCGCAGCGGGCGAGGCAGTTCCTCCACCATCTTCCTCCGCAATCCCTCGCGCTTCACAAACCTTTAAAGGCGCAAGCTAACACTGTGTAGGCCAAAAGCGTTAACAAGTCGGGCCTATGACGTTGCAGGCGACTCACGGATGTAGAGAGATGGGCAAAGCCAATGGCCAAGAGCACAGGGAAAAATTAATAACTAAATCAAATGAAATCTAAAGATTTAAGAAGGGTTTTTAAATTTAAAAGATTCCCTTAAAGTTATTTACAGATATTAAGCAGTAAGTGATTGCTATTATTATTAGGTATTAATAGGTAAATAGCATTTACTTTTAATATATTTCTTAAATGGAAAAAAATAACAATCTTTGAAGTGTCTTTTCGGGCCAACAAGTGGGAAGTGCTTTCCGTCCCGTCCTCGGCCAGCTCCGGTCCGCTGTGGTCCAGTCCAGTCCGATACGTTGTGGTGGCCGGAATGGAGACTACAGGCTGGCGAATGGAGTGTGGTGCGGTCCGGGCAAAGATCAAGCCAGCACCACCACCAAAGTTGGCGCGGTGCGTGGCGCTCGGCGGTCTCCTGCTAGTCTCTTTGAAGTCCGATGCCAGCGAGCGGCCGGCCAAGTCGTTTATGAGCAGAATGTGTACGCGTTGATGACGCTGATCTGTGTGCGGCAACAACAGCAACAACTACCACTTTAACAGCAACAAAAACAAAAACAATAACAAGAGCGTCGCATGTGCGCAACATCATCCACATCTATTGGAGCAGAAGGAGTAAAACCCACCTAGGAACTGCAGAGCAGCGAACTCCACTGAACCCAACCCAAGACGGGATACACCAAGAAAAAAGCTAATAAATATAGATTTGGAAAGATGTTCTTAGAGATTGTATCTAATTTTATAATATTACTATTTTGTATTTATTATATTATTTATAAATGAAGCACAGGTATCGATTGGCTGATGGTGCTCTCTTGGAAAAGCTGTATGCGTTTAAGATATTAGGTCTAAATTTGTATTAAAATATATCAGAGTCTTTTAAACTCCTATATATTTTAATGGAAATAAATACGGCATAATCTTTAATCCTTAAAATACAAATTCAGGATTATTTATCACTCAAAATTAACATTTAAATAATTTTAAAATAAGAACATCATTCTAATATTAACTCCCACATTAACCGGATCTTCATTAAATTTTTCTCTTTGTGTATGGCCAAAGAAAAAGCCAAAACGAGCCGACCATGTGCCGCATTTACTTGTCAATTTGTTTTTTGGTCAACGTTTAAATAATGAACTCATATTTGCAACTCGGGCCGCGGCTCTGCGGCTGTGTTGCTGCACATGCGGCGCATGTCATGTTGCATTATGGTCGACCAGTTGCCACATGGTCGCTGTTCGATGTCCGTCCCCCCCAGCCCGATGCCAGGGACATTCGAGGGCTGAGGGGAGCAATGGAACTCGCACTTGCTGTAACTTAATTCCAGGAAGGCTTTTGACCGACCGCGCGACTAGGAAATGCCAACTCCCAATAGCTCCAGAGGGTGGCCAAGTCGCTGCGAAAAGGAGTTCGTACGTAATGCGGTAAGGTGGTTAGCCTGGTGAACTGGGTGTGGCTCCAAAAAGGCTGGGAGTCCGTCCATCCGGAAATCGAAAGTAGATGGAGAAGTCCATAAAAAGAAGGCCTCGGTGGCGGTTTGTAAGGTGCATGGCCAGCTGTAGAAATGCCAGTTGAATGAACTCCATGTGGAGAAAAAAGAAAATGTGAATCAACTTGTGACTTAAATATCTTAATTAACTTTAAAATAATTACAAGGTTTTAATACTATTTTTAATGAAAATTCATGAACGGAACTCCTTGTATCCTTGACTTCATTCACCATTTTACATAGCCATTCATTTGCAATTAATTCCCCGGCCAGATCAACGACAGTGATACCATCGTAGCTGTGGCATTGAACTACGAGTACCTGGTGGACTCCATAGGGACAACACCCACTGGAGGAGGCCCGGCGGCAATTGGAACGCCAGCTCCAGTCAACTGGCGATACTATCGGGCGTCACCAGCGACGCCATCTCTGACAGATTCGACGTCTAGCGGTGGCAAAAAAAAAAAAACCTATATACATTCTCATAATTTTTATGCAAAAAGCCGCTGAAATAAAGAAATCAGTTGGGCCCCTGAGCATCGAACGCCAGCTCGGGGGCGTTGGTGCATTGGAACATTTTCAATTTCAATTTGTTAATGCGCGAGGAGGCTTGGACTTGGACTTGAAGCTGGATCTGGAGCTGGGTACTGGGTACTGGGTACTGGATGGTGGGTACTGGGTTCTGATCACCGCGTTCTGGGCTTGGCCACTTGTTTGCATCAATTTGAATTTTAATTGAAAATGCGACGGGGTCTTGGAAATGCTAAGAACAGCACGCGAATCCGAGTCGGATTTTCGAACAGAAGACTGGCGCCAGTTGTCGGCCGACTCATGTGGGAGGCTATATAACATCGATTCGAGCTGATTTACAGCAGTTGGTTCCGTTTAGCTCTGGTTCTGCCTGCCAGCCTGCAGGTTAATGCAAATTGCCAGAGCTAAGCAAACGAGTACTAATTTTAATTATGCTTTTCCATATGTAAATATAATAGATATGAAGTGCTCTTGATTTCTGTCTTTGCGCCGTCTTAGCATTGTTAAAGATTAGTCAAAGGAATAATTAAAAAAAAAGACAAATAACTATACGTAATGTTGTTATATAATATTCATGGCTTACCTTTAATTAAATTGTTCCTACGGAAAACGCAGAAATCTTTATATTTTCAATATATCTTTTAAATATCTTAACAATTATAAAAGGGCCTTCAGCTATTCCTAATTTTAAATATTATAAAATGCTTATTAGGTACACTTTCTTATGTAAATTTAAAACATAAAGATCTCCCTTTTTTTTATTAATTTTCTGGATCCCTTTCTCTGATTAATAGCGGTCGGGGCCAGAGTCTAACCGCTTATCAAAACACGATCAGAATGTTCTGAAATATGCGGCCGCAGGAGGAGCAAACAAGGAATAATGTGCCGGACACACCCAATAAATTCCGTAGAATGCTCAATCCTTTTACCATTTACCAAAAAAGCAAAAAAAAAAAAACTAAACTCGATGCTAAGGGTTGCAAGCGGGGTCGAGCATCAGGATAATGAACCCCCGATTATGGCCAGAAAGTGAAGCGAATGAATTCATTAGGGAAAACTGCTCCTGCTGCTGCGGGCTGACCCTTTGGTCAAAAAGGGGCCGTTGGCCAACTGTTGTGGCCCCGGGAAATTGATGAAAAGTGAGCGAGCGCCGACCCCGAGCCGGCCAGCACACGAACGGCACACGAAGGACATGAGCGTGTCGTGTTAATTGCCACTAACTATATGAAGCGGCCAAGGAGGAGGGGTACGGGCCCTCTCAACTCAGCGTTGTTTGCGGGGCGGACAGCCGGCCATATGGTGCCGGCGATCCCGAAGATGTATCTATTTTGGGCAGTGCTGGAATTAATTACGAGCTGACCAAAATGTGATCAGCGGACAGCCGACGATCAGTGGTGGCTACTGTGGATTATAAAAATCGCTATTCAGCTGAAAAATTCTAAAAATAGCTAAATAAAAATAGTTTCCTAGGAAGGCACTTTATAACATAACAGATATTTAAAAATTGTGGATTAATATTTAAGAACTAAACAAACAAAGCTGGCTCTAGTGTTTGATTCCTCAGCTATAGTTTAGTTAAATGAGTTTATAATTAATTAATCAAAGAAATTAAGCAGTTATAAATACTCTTCCACAGAATTTTCCATAGATTTAGTTTTTCTTTTAAAAAATATTCCCTAAACATATTCTATTTTAGCTAGAAAAAATTGTATCTGACAGATCTGCTGCCCTATCACCAGTCGTGGCAGACGGGAACCTCAATGGAAGTCCTGCCACCTGATGTCTGATTTGATGGCCAAGAAGGCAACGCTCATTGGACCCTCGGGAACTGAATTTACGGTTTCACTTTCAGCGTTCAAATCAGAACAGGTAAACGCCGAAGACCGATAAGCAGACGGTACCAACTCCCGCTCCTGTCCACTCCGGCCGACAGTTGTGCGTCTCGCCCCGAGATAAAGTTAATTGGCCGCGTTTACAATCTGTTAGTTTATGGAGTGTTGGCAACACTTCTGTATCGGCGGGCCGTTAAATGCTCCTCAGATCCCAGCGGAAACGGAAGAAAGTCTTTCGCCTCATGCATATTTCAGCAGAGCGTTCTGGGTGCGTCATCCAGGTGGGGCATGTGATCATAGCTCCGTGCTCGATATTTGCATAGTCTGATGTCTTCCCACCGAACATCACATGTGCTCCGAAGTCCGACACGTGATTGTTCAGTCATGGAACATGCTATCGTCTTCCCATACGAGGAGGGTAGACTAGCTTGTAGGTTTTGTAGATTCTAAATTAATTTATAGTTTATATAATTTTATATATTTTTTGATTCGTAATACTTTCTTGAGATATACTACTAACATCTTCCCCTAGGGATGCCAATGAACTCTCCTTGGAAACTGTGACTTATTCAAAGGGTCGCATCGGCACTCGGTTAAATTCTGCATCTAATACAGTGCGACCCAGAAAAAGTAGGCCCAACCGCCGCCTGAATCAAAGAAAGTCGCATACATAAATCATTTTTTTTTTTTTTTCGGCCTAGGCTCTGGAGCAACCGCCGAAGGGAGCTGTGTGGTATTTTTGGACACCGGGTCGCGCATCTCTTGTAAATTTCCGAGGGGAGGAAATCACATCGGAGGTGCCTTGCCGTACCCCCGAAAAAAAAAGAAGAAATATATATGGAATATTTGTAAATGCTACCGCATCGATTTGCGTGCGATGTGTGTCAAGTAGATGCAATCGCCGGGCGAAGATCGGATCAGATCGGAGTGGACTGGAATCGATTAAAGAATCGGATATGCCCGCGATGGGGCGCTACTTTCCACACCCTCTGACTGTACTTTATGCAATATTTATACGGGCGGCAAATTCAAATTGCAGATGAGCAGATCGCGAGCAGGAAGTGAAGGTAATTTCTGTGCCTTAGTGGGGCATATACTGAGGCGACTAATTAAGCGGCGGTAAAAATCATAACCACAATTAACCGTTGGCCGAACATGTCACCGGCAATCCTGCGGCGATCGTGTGGCCCGTCGTCGTCTCCCGATCCCGATCCCAATCCCGTTCCCGATTCCAATCCCGGGACAGAGAGCGACATGTCAACTATAACCACCCATCGATCGGGCTTGTCGACAACTCAGAAGAGTACAACCAGCTAACGACAAGTAACAACATTTATCAACGCTCGCCGATCTACAGCCTAGGCCGGGCACGAAGCCCACGAGGGGGTTAAGCGATGGTACTTGTACCGGAGATTGGGATGGACTCGGGTTATGGCAGTTACTTTAGAAGCCAGAAAGGGGGAACTGATGGGAGGGAATGGCATTGGCAGCGATCTGCCTGCCTGCCTCATCATCAAGTTGATGGCCACAGGAGTCCCGCAGTCGGCAGTCTCTTGACTGCACTTAGCGACTACTAACGCCAGGTTTAGCCGGTCATGTAACTCAAGAAGGCACTGCCAGAAAAGGGGTTACTAGCTAAGAGAAGTTCTTAAATATACTTAAGACTATTTAAATTAATAGAGGATTTTTTAAAAATATTTGTATAACTTATATATAAACTTGTATTTGTATATAGGAACAGTATACATATAATGAGTAACATTTTCTAGAGTTACTACTATTTTTTCCGAGTGCCCGGAATAAGAACCTATGCGGCCTGCGACTGGCTTTACAGTTAAGGTCGCTGATCGCTGACAGGTTGCCATCCGCGATCCGCAGTGTCGAATGCTGGGCACGATCATTTGCATGTGGCCTGGCATAAGGCATAAGGCTTAGGAGCATTGAGCTGGGAGCTGGGAGCTGGGAGCTGGGAGCTTGAAAATCCGCTGGATGGATCCCAGCGATGGACAGTTGTCGTGGCTGGGCTGTCAGCCGGCGGCGCAATTTCTCTCCGGGATTTGATTTATGCCATGCGATCGCACATCGCTCACTTGTCGACGCTGGCGTAGTCTCAGATTTTAGTGGGTTGCAGATCTGCCTGATCATATCAGCTGCTCCACATCAGCGCAGCGATTAAGCAATATGTTTTTCGGATTTCGCATCGGATTGGATTGGATTTACCCACACTTACACCCGCTTATCTGGCATCTCCGGCCGCTTACGAAATCCGATTCGATTCCCAATCCCAATCGAAATCGAAAATCACTAGCTGGCTCTGGCTGAGCTGGATGTGTGTGTGCGAGTACGAGTACCAAGATTAATGTTGATGCTTTTTCAATTACAACTCTGGCAGCATACAAATTTGGAGTAAAACGTAATCGCTCGTAATCTCAGACGTCCTAAACGACGACTTGGTCCACGATTCCTGCACCATGCTCCCGAGCCGAGGAGTCGATGCCTCCACTGCTGGCTTTTCCACTGACTGACTGCCTAAGTGGCTGCTGGCTGCTGAATGTTGGGTGCTGGATACTGGATGCTGGATGCCTGAGTTCGGATTGGATTTCCTAATGTTTGTTTTGCATGAGCTTTTTGTCTTGCCTTCGCGGGAATTTCTTTACTTTTTTTCCGTGTTTTTTAAATACCCTTTCAGGGGGTAGTGTGAGTTGGACTCACAAATATATCCTATTAATTCTACCTTCTTTTGGTTGGGAACTAAATTCCTATTTAAGTATTATTTTCCAAAAGATTTCCTTGAGGTAAGCCAAAACAATTCCGTTTTAAACAAAACTATAATCAAATATTAAAAAACTTTATTATAAAAAGAAGCAAGTACTAGTTTTTGCTAATTTAATTATTCTTAAAAACTACGACTTAGAACTTTGATAATTTCATGATTTTCCTTTAATTTTCTGAAAGGGAATTACCGACTTCGACTTCTAAAACGAACCTTTCTGACTTGTTTTTGTTTGCAGCATGTGACATGCGCCGCTCGCTGATTGCCTGGCCTGCTCCTCCTGTTCCTCCTCCTGGTGCCCCCTCCAGCCCCTGTCCTCGCCAGATTTGTTGGCAATTACAAATGCCGCAGCTTGTATCTCGGCTTCGCCATCGATTTGTATGGCATGGAATCGCATCCCATTCGAGCGGCTCTCTCGGATATGTGGCTTCCATCGATCGCATCTCGTTTGCCTTTGTCAATTGCAATTTGTTATCGCGTTGCCGGACTAATGGGGAGTAGGTCTCGATCTCAGGTGGCATCGGGATCGATTCCAGGCCGAGGATTTGGATTTAAATGCGGATTTCTATGTCGATTTAGCGGCTGACTTCTGTGGTCTCCTGGATGGATAGATCCATGCGATTCTTCGCTGGCTGCCTAAGAAGTGATTAGCCGCAGGACAATGGCAAAAAGGATGCCGCACCAACAAAGGGCGGAAGACATCACAGGATTCGCTGGCTAGTACGTTACTGGGTCACTGGGTGAGAGAATCTTGGCCAGACAATCGGGCGACAGGTACAGCCAGCGATCCTGGCCATTGTCTTGCCCGCAAGGTGTTTCCTCACAGCTGATTCTTTGTTGCATCCTCAGTTGCATCTGTACTGCATCTTCGCTGTTTTCTTCTCTTTTTTTTTTGCAATTGCACAAGAGACGCGCTCTGATTACCGAGGAACTGGAATGATTGGTTATTGTCTAGGCTGGTTCCTTCTGGGAATCGGTTTTTTGTGGGCCGCCTTATTTATGGCCAAAAGGTGTTGCTGTTGCAGGAAAATGTCGCTAATGGTTGTGCCCTTCCGATACACCCACTATCTTTAAGAAAATGAGGACCTTTTTAATAAGATTTCTACTTTAACTTACCACATGGGGAACCTTGTTAAACTATTTAACATGAAGTCAATTAAATGCGGGCCTGATTAGCCTAGTTGCAATAAATTTACAAATTCTGTTTTGTTGATTCTACTAAGAGTACGTGCCCAAGCTAGGACTGCCAAACACGTACAGGACTCATACCTGTCCCACTGGAGACCTTATCACCACACGGCTCTAATCAAATACTTAAGGACCAATAGAGTCAGCAGATAAACCTCGTCGGGCTCTCGGTGCCGAGCATGCTTCACTGGTAATCCAATCCAATCAGGACCTCAACTACCGTCTGCCGTGTCAATCAGGACGAGACTCGACGATAAGCAGCCGTTCCTTCGTTTATCACCTGCAGTCCTTTGGGACTCGGGACTCGAGACTCGGTACGCATGCGCCGAGATCCCTTTGGCAAATATGCTGGCAAAGGATTGCCAGGTAACGTGGAGCGTCTGCGGTGTCAGCTAATTAAATATTTGCATTGGCGAAAGGTGCAAATCAACGAACGATACGAATTTATGAAACATTATTGGGGGCGGGTTGAGAGGAAGTCTCCGAAATGGAAAGTGTATGACAAATCGGTGTTCGGTGTTTGCACATGCCAAAGGTGTTTTACTGATGAATACGATACTGCTATTGTTGTGATTTCTGTTTGCCGAGAGGGTTGGCGGAAATTGTCACAAAATGTGAGCAGCAGAAGAAATAGTCTGCAAACTGCGGAAGTGATGTTTCCTGTTAGGTATAGGTATAGGAATGATCATAGAAAATTATAAATGAAGTTGATTTAAAGGGAATATTTATTAAAATCGGCAGGTAATGAGTAATAGTTCAATCAGGAATGAACGAATTTGATTTAAAGAAAATATTCTTTTAAATTCGAACGTAATGAGTAATAGTTCAATCAGACTTTAAGCTAGTATTTCCTGTGGCAAATAGAAATTTCTAGAATACAACCCCTAAAATCGATATAAAATAAATAATAAAACCTTTAAAATTTCGTTTGTGTTTTCTATGTTTTATTTTTGTAAAAATAGTCTTAGAACTAGCAATAATCTTAACAACAGTTTGGCTTAACAGTAGTGAGAATACATAAATTATGGTAATAGTTAAATGAGTAAATTTGGTCAAATGCTGCTTGTGACAATGGGCAATATACATGATCTTAGACTAGGATTACTACGACTGAAATAAATAGAGAGATAGGGATGTGGCTATATAGTTATAGTAGCACCAAAACCGAATCGACTTAGTACAGGCTAGCTTGAGTTATTGTCTGTCTGTTTGGTCTTCGCCAGCGGAATGTTGTTTTTACGTTAAATCCAGAGATCCAGTCGTCCTCTACGCAATGGTAATAGTGCAGTTGGAGCTGGAGTGCTTGTTCAGGAGCGACATCCGCGAGAAGGACTTGTGGCACACCTGGCAAGCGTACTTCTTCACGTCCACGTGCGTCTGCTGGTGGGCCCTCAGGTTCGAGCGATCGGCAAAGGAACGTGGGCAGTCCGGGCACTGGAAGGGCTTCTCGCCGGTGTGGGTGCGAATGTGTCCCTGGAGCAGCCAGGGACGGGAGAATGCCTTGCCGCAGATGGGACACTTGCAGGGCAGCGTGTGGGTACGGATGTGCATCTTCAGGGCTCCGATGGTGGTGTACAGCTTGCCGCACTCCTCGCAGGAATGCGTCTTCTTCTCCTGATTGCACTCCGCCGCCGGGCAATGGAACTGCCGGTGCTTGGACAGGCCCATCGAGGTGGAGTACATCTTCTGGCACTCCTCACACTTGAAGCGGTAGTTCTTGGCCAGACCGGCCTGGTTGGCCACCGGCGAGGCGGCGGCGGCGGCTGCGGTCGGAGCATAGGAGGAGTAACCCGAGGAGCTGCTTACACTGGCGCCGCTGCTGCTGGACCTCGCCTCGTCGAAGAGGTGGAACAGAGCCGGCAGTGGAATGTCGTTGCGCACGGAGAGATCCTCTGGCTCCGATCCGGTCTCCAGATCGGATCCGGGACTCGAGGGCGGCGTCATCTGCTGGTAGCTGTACACGGACTGTGGCGAAGCCATTGAGCTGGCGGGTGAGGGAAAGGCGGCCAGATGGGGCTGATAGCTGCTCCACAAAGCCGTGATCGGGTTGCAGCCGGCGGCCATCACGAAGGCGGACTGGAAGGGATTCACCGGGACACTGGTGGTGTAGCCCGTGGTCCCAGCTGTCAGTCCCCGCATGTGAATGTCCGTGGGCTGGTATTCCTGGCTGGGCTCGACGGGCGGCGACAGCAGGCAGCTAGAGCTGATGGTGGGAATCCTCTCCGGGGTCTTGGAGAGGTTGAGCACATAGTCGCGCTTCGGTTCCGGCTGCTGGTAGTCCTGGGTATCCTCCTCGCGGCTTCGCTTAAGTGAGAGATCCTGTGGCTGGTCCTGGGCAAACAGCGAGTCCTTGGTCAGGGCCAAGGCCTCCGTTTGCGGCAGACGCTCCTCCACGAAGACAATGGGGCGCTTCTTCAGCGGGCAGCTCTTGTAGTTGGCGGCCATTTTCGATAATTCACTAATTTCCGGCACGAATCAAGATCGATTTATCGAGTGATTTAAGTTTCGCAGATCGCTGATCGGTGAGTGAACTGTGTGTGAGTTTATGGATCTTGTAGATGCGTTCTCAACGAGGGCTGAGTTGGCTGTGACAGGTCGAGCGTCGAGCACGCTCTTTTATACCCCGAACGGTCGTCGTCGGCGTCGCCGCTGCCTCCGTTTTGGTGGTGGTTCTTCTTCCCAAACACACGCACACGTGTGCGCTGCTACCTAGCAGCAGCAGCAGCAGCAGCAACAACAACAGGCATAGTTTTACCCCCCAACCCCTATTGCGTATTTCCCTCGCCGCTCTCTACCTGCCCTCTCCTCCATCGTTCGCCTGCACTCTTTCTCTCCATGATGAGAGAGAGGCGCAGGCGCAGGCGCACCCTCCTGGCTGTGGAAAAGGGATCCATGGCCCTAGCCCGATCCACCGATAACTTATGACAGCCCATCTCTCTCTCCTCCAATTTCCCGGGCCATTTGGGAGGAGAGGAGTGCAGCCCTGCTGCCATAACTCCTGCAGGTCCGGAATGCAAGTTATGCCCACCTCCAGCGTTTCCCCTAAGTAATTTTCTATTTTTAAGCACGAGTCAAATTGGACGAATACACGGTGGAAACTAATACGGGATATCCTAGCATATATTGTGAGGATTTCAGAATTTAAGATTAGGAATCTTCAAAAAAAAAACAACAAAATAAATATAAAATATATTAAAGAGAGGATCTTACGCCTTGATGGATACTTAATGTTGGATCCTTGAAAACCTCTCCTCATTAGAAACCCCCTTAGAAAATTAATATTAAATTAACTTCAAAAACAAGTCTATGTAATTAAAAATAATAAAATATGAGAGCAAAACAAATGAACATTCATATAAAATAAACTTAAAAAAACACCATTGCAATTATGCACTTTATTGATTATTTTACTAACCCTGCTCATAATAGTACTATATTTTTGTTTACATATATTTTATATAATTAATAACAATAAGTATTTTATAAGGCCCACAAAGATTTTCAACCTGAAGCCCTAGATATTAAACTTAAACATATGAATGTGCATAATTTCAAATTTATGAAAACTATTTAAATTTCAGAGATATATAACTTTATAGAGACACCACAGCATTCAAAGTCTTTTATTTTAATTTTATTATATGTTAGTTATAGGTAACTTTTACAACCTATATTATGTTGAAGTTAGTAAAACCATTTATTTCAAGAAAACTATCCCAACTAAACCATTTAACTTTATAACACGCTTCGCTAACATTTCCATTCAATTTAATTCTAACTACAATCAATATCAACTTTATTTTCAGTGCACAAACTTCGGGGGTGGTTTTCTGCACTTAGATCGAGTGCTTCGAGTACATCTGCCGTGCCTCTAAATTCAGGGGGGAGTTGAACCTGAGCGACTTGTACTGACAAAACTGACACCTTGGCATCGGCACCGCCGATAGGTGCTCCCAAAAATAGCACTGATAATGAGCCGAATTCCGAGCACCAAGTGTGTCAACTCTGGGGTGCACTTTCCTCTGACTTATGGATCATCTCCAGTGGCTCATTGCCAGCGATAAATGGGAGTTTGGACGAGAAACTTTCCCGGGACAGATTTTCGTCACTATATTTCTCAGGAAGGAACTGGCGGGACTTTATCTAGTCTCATGTTAACTTACCTTTGGCCTTTCTTCTTTTCCCACGGCATAGTTAAGGCAGATCAATGTCTTTTTATGACTTAACATGAGAAAATGGTTAAAATACTCCATAAAAGTGGTCCTTAGCTTGAAGAAAAGAATTTTATATTCTTGTACATAGTTTTTACTATGTTTAAACTTTTCTTTAAATATATGCGAGTATAAAGTAATCAAGTATAAAGTAATTAATTTAATTAATTGGAAACTAAAGATTATGAAAAATTTTTATAAATTCCCTAAACCACAAGTTTATTAGTTCCGACATAAAAATCTATAAGGATAAGTTAGGCCTCCAACTGTACCCTGTTCCCACTTGGCTTGCTTTCCACCTCCCCTGATCTTTGACTCGAACGCGCACACAACTTTCCCAATTTCCCTTGCAGCACCTCCAGACTTTTCCCGCTACCCCTCCGACACTGCTGGCGTGAAACTTTCCCACCTCCCACACCCGCCGCATGGAGGCTGACGAGCAGACTTCGTGCCCGGAAAAACAGCCAAGCCCGCATTGCCCAGCAAGTCCTCCAATTTCCCGGACATCAAATGAAAAAACCAGGCGAGAATGTGCGATGGTGGGAAAATGTGAGAGCGAAAAAACCGTGGCGATCGGTACGTTCGAGCAAACCCAAAAGTTTTGATAAACCCAAGAGGTGACAAAAAATTCCAACGCGAAATTCCAACTCCCGGCGATCCTGGCCAATGGCAGGAGGGGTGTGATGGCAAAGTGGGAAATGTTGAGCCAATAACCCAGCCGCATTTCCATTTCGTATTTCCCTGCCACGGATTTTCCTCGGCGACGCTCCGGATGTGGATCAGCGGCGGATTTAAAGTAATTTCCCAGCTTATCCAATTACGCAGTCAGCGAAACTCAAGCAAAACACGGAAAAATGGCTGGGGGTTTTCTATAGGTCCTGGGATCGGACATACCTCTATATCCTACCTGGTGGGTCATCCCGCTCACCTCGGTTATTACGTGTGTTATTCCGCGCAATTAACGGCCATGACACATCCAGGCACCTACCTAATGATCACCGTGCCAAGATCGCCGCGGAATTGCCGGCAGGACATCGCCGGATAACCCGACGATTCCTCCATTCACTCGCCCGGAAAATCCGCACTTGTCGGAGTACAGGTAGTCGCGAAAATCCCACACGGGCCAACCCCGCTCATTAGCATTAGGTAGATGATGATTTCGCCTGATGAGTTTTCCGCTCGATTCATTCATGCGCGGCTAGGGGAAAACCCTTTCGGCATTCCTCTTGCCATTTTCCCGACTCGCTCGGTATTTCTGCAGGTGCTGCTGCTCGACTGATTTTCCTATTCTCCCTGGAGTTGTTGTTGTTGATTTCGATTTTTGCTGACAATGTGCCAGTCCCATTTTTGCACCTTGTGCTCGTCTATTTGTTGTAGCTGACAATAAAGAGGGAACACAAGGATCTGATCTATAGGGTTCGCTAGGCATTGTTCCAAAAAGGAGCCGGCCGAAACTCGTGCAAAAATAATTGGATATAGAAGAGGGAAAGATCTTGCAAAAGAAAGTCGCAAATAAAGAAAACTGAGGAATGAAGGAGAAAAGAAAATGTATTAAATAATGTATCTGACATATAAAAATACTCAATATTTATGTATTGTATTTAAATTTAATCTAAGTCTTAATATGAATATGCCTTAAATATAATAGGAAGTAAACGCTACTTATTCC
>JAEIIG010003844.1:0-41689 GCA_018904695.1 Drosophila parvula
TATATATATATTAATGATTATATTATTATTATTACTGTTTAAGCTACCTATATTTGTTATTTTCATATTTTTCCCAGGATCCCCATTTAGCAGAACTACAAATTAATGAATCCTCTTTATTTAGTAAACAATTAAGCTTAATAAATAACCCATTTCCATGGTGTCCGCTCCTATTACTTTAACCCCAAGTGTGTATAACTAGCTGGGATTTCAATGGCCCGACAAATATAAGACAGAAGCGAAAGGGTTTAAATATGGAAGGGATCCGCTTTTGCGTTGGTTTTTCCCTGTTAGCAGGTCAGTGCTATTGATTCGAAATAAAGCTACACAATTCCGTTTGTATTTTGTCTGTGCTCTGCTTCTTCTAATCAATTCTATATTCGATGGCCCGCAGCATCTAAAGGTTAAAGGTCTTCTCATATTTTCCCAATTTCCCTACTGCCTCCTACTTTCTTTGTTTTTTTTTTTATAATTTTCCATTAGTCGTCGTCGGTGGCAATTTTTCAATTTTCATCTAAGCAATTAAATTTGTGTGCAACAACAACAACAAAAATCCATATTTAATTACCTAAAAAAAAAAATATGATAGAAGGAACGCACACACACACCGAGAGAAATAATGGCAAACTTATTATTATGCAATAAGCAGTGGGGCAGAAGAAGGGGCAAGCAGGCAGGCAGGCAGGGGGAGTGAAAGAGGAGGAATAAAGACAAAAGGCAATCAATCGTGCGATTGTGTGTGTGTGTGGCATATATTTTATTTATAGCAACAAGAGGTAGGCTCGACATGGGGTTCTCTCAGGTGTCTCTCCTCTGTATTATTCTCTCCCCCACCCCCTACTCCCCTCCCTAATTTCTCCACACCCCAACACCTGGCGTAACACTCTCCCCCCCAACCTCTTGCCGCAATGACAACATCCGCCGAGGAGAGAGGGAGAGCGAGAGAGAGAGGAGTGCAAATAAAAACAAAAAGTGTGGCATACTTTCAGGACGTGGTCCTGGCGAATACAGTGAGAAGAATATACAAGGACGGAGGTGATTTCAAATCACCAAAATGTGAAATTAATTATGGCAGCCTCTACATCCTCATACCTTGACAAGAAAATAATTCTAATTTGGATGTAATCGAAAGTTGCTAAATGCCATTCTTTCGTTTGCTTTCTTCGCTTGGACATACACAAGTATATACACTCGTAATTATCTTTGCCAACCGATGGATATTATCCCACTGTTTACGCATTTCGCTTTTACTGCTCAATTAGCAGACAGCAGACTCTCTTTCTACGCGTTGTTATTCCTCCCGCTGCCAGCCTGCCTCCCCCCGCCTAGCCTTTCATCCACTTCCGCTGTGATTTCAAGTTTACTTTGCTCCGCTTTCAAGGGCTTTCTCCTGCCTTTGTGTGTGTGTGTGTGTGTCCTCCAGTGGGTGTCCGCCCCCCCACCCAGTGTGTTGTCTTCTGCCATTGGCATTGACAAAGGCCCCCGCTATAGTTGATGGCCATTCCCCGTAGCTTTTCCGCCGGCTTTGCCATCAGCTTTTCCCCATGCAGCCGCCACCAACATTTTTACTGACCTCAGTCAGGGTCCTATACCACCAACTGGCTCTCACTTTGACCAGCGCACTTTTCATCTGCACCGCAAACAATTGTCCTTAAATCGATATCGAGCTATAAATTGGATTATTAAGATCTTGATTTAATTCAAAATTGTTAATAACTTCAACTTTAATAACTGCCATTAATGCACTTTGTATATTTCTACTATATTTCGATTTAAATTAGTTAAAAATCTTTGGTTTTTCGGTGTACGAAGAACGTAGTGTGTTTTCTTGAGCAGTTTTCCTTTTTTTCTTTTTTGTTGTTCCTTCAATCACTATCCCCCCAACATATATTGATTATTCAATTTCTCGGACTTTGTTGACATTGCTGGGCTGATTTTGTTTTTTTATTTTCCCTTTGCATTCGCAGGCGACTAAATCAAGAGCTTATTAGTTGTTGTTTAGCCGGCCACGCCGCCCCTCTATCCGAGACTCTGTTAATGTTGGTCAGTAGTCCAACGTTCCCTGTCTGATTTTCTCTGGGAAATTGGCTTCAGGTTAGGCTAATCACCGATGTTAACCTGAGCCTATATCGGGTTTCTATTATTGTTGAAAATAGAAGAAGACACATGTCTTTGGTTAACTAAAGGCGCTTAAAAGCATGCCTCTTTTTCTATTTATTTTAATATACTCGTACTTTCAAGCACGTGCAGTTTGTGCACTCATTAAAAACTTCATTAAAATTTGGGGGAAAAATGTAAGTCAACTTTTATAAATACGCATTTTTTCCAAAGTTAATGAAATAGCTGAGAGTAGAACCCACCGATGACCAGGGGCTGGTTAAGGCCAAAGGTCAGGGAGTTATAAAATGACAAAGAATTCCAGGAAAATGTTGCAAGGGGAAAATATTGCAGATTGTTTTGTGTGAGAGGAGTTGCCAGGGGGAATCGTGTGGGTGGTGGCACTCAAAAGGAAAACTGCGACGTAAAAAAAAAACAATCTGCATCGAGCGGAAGTTGGCAGGCAAACCCAAAAAGGCTAAAACCGCAAAATTGTGAAATTGCCAAAACGCAGTTGAAAAACCACCATTTTTACTGGGAAAATGGGCAGCAGCGATTATTCTTGGGCATAGGAGTGCTTTTTCTCCTTGCCCCCCAAAAGATGCAGCAATGGCTTAACGAGGTAAAAACTCGACATGTGCGTGTGGTTAGGCCCTGTTGCCATTGCCACCCACCCGCACCGAGTAGTAAGTCCCCCTTAGTTACGGTTGTTGCAGCGCCAAGTCCTTTGCTTCCAATTATTTTCCCTTCGAGAAGGTGCAGCATAATTTCCAAGTTGTTTACAAAAATCTCTATTCTATTTATTTATTCCATGTAAAATAATATCTGCACACAGCCTGAAGCCTTTTTGGTTGCTGCATGATTATATATGAAGCTGTGTGCATACAGGTATACACATCCGTCTCAGATTCCTGGAAAATCACTTTGGTTAGGACGGGGGATGAGGTGATGTTCGGGGGGGTTGGGTTCTTTTTTTCCTCTCGTTAGTTGCTAATTGGCGGACTGATTCCATGAACAAACGAACACAACACCTGTTGTTGTGGCATTTCGCCAGCTCCCCCCCCCTTAAGGGGATAGGCTCTGAAATTTCAAACTTGTGACTGCTAAAAATTAGGCATTGCTGAGCTATTCTTATTTCATCTAAATTAAAAGAAATTTTATATGATTTTGAATTAAACTTAAGGCCTACATGAATTTATTGTGATTAGTTATCTATTAGGGCTTTCACTTCATATTATTATAACAAGGAATATAAGAGATTTCTTTACGATTCTAACTTTGATTAGGAATGTATTTGATATTTGGAAGACATCTTCATATATAACACCTATTCTTTGATTAAACTACATTCAAAACATTAAATAAACAACACTTTTGACTGCATTGCGCAGCATAAAACTTGTAATACTTTGTAAAACAAAAGGTTTTCATATATGTATATGAAAACCTGATTTATAGTTCTAAACTGTAATACTTGAAGGGGTCTTTTTATGGTTTTATTACCAAAAATATAAATATGTATATATTTACAATATATTTAGCTCACCTTCTCGATGTTGTACTTCTCGAGGGCCTGTGTCGCGCAGTCAACGGCATCCTGCTGCATCTCCTCGCTCATGTCCGCATTCTTAATCACGGCCTTGCGATCAGACATTTTTACGGATTTCTGTTTGCGTTTAGCTTGTTGTTGTTCAAAAATATATAGTGGCCAACCGTAGAGTTGGAGATGTTTGTCGTTAGTGTGGGAGTATCTATGTGCACTCCTTGCCAATAACCGTTAACTGCAAAGAGAGTGGAGAGAGAGGAAATGGATGAGCATCACCAACTGCGGGAGAGGCGAGCGCATCCGTGAAATGTTATTAGCGTTTTCTTCAATTAAAGAGCGGGTTTTCAATCAAGTTAACACGCACTCATACACACACACACACACACACAGGCACACGCGCGCCCGTTGTGCCGCCCACATACGGCCACAACGCAGGCGCACTGCATAACTTTTCGGGCCAGTTGCTGCTGCTGCTGCTGCTGCAGCAGGAGCTGCCTGGCAATTTAATTATAGAACACAAGCAGCTGCAATATTACAAATCAAATATCAGAGCCACAGAATGACATATTAATGCACACTCACACACACACACACAGAGAGAGAGACACATGTGTATGGCAACAGCAATTAGCCGGGAAGGAACCGGAGCGAGATGGCAGCTGCAATGCAACATGGCCTTGAGCAGATGCGAATGTTCTCTCGTTCTCGCCCACTGACTTTCCCATGGCCATGTATGGCCATGACAGAGGCTGGGAAGCAACAGCGAAACAACAACTAATTCAAATTCAAGGCTCTCTCTATTGCTCTCCCTTGCTGCAATTGCTCTCTTGTATTTTTCGTAGCATACTTTTGCGAGCACTGGCACTATATGGCATTGCTTATTAGTTGCGAAAATGCGGGAGAAGTGGATAGTGGGTAGAGGGTAGAGGGGTAGAGGATCAGATCAGAACAAACGCCAAAGCAAATACGAGCTAAATACCAAAATGCAAGCTACACACACAGTGGGCCAAGGAAAGCGGTGGGAGGTGGGTGGGGGGTGGGGTGGTGTACTAGCTCACTAAGTGCGCTTGGCATTTCGCAATTGCAACCTCAAAATCAAAGGGCGCAAAATGTGGGCGGGCATACGAACGGTCGGTCGGTCAGGGCATGAAGCAGAAGAGCAGCAACCGCAACCAAAATTTAGTTGCTAGGACTACTCAACCTCAAGCCCCCTTTTGCATTCAGCCACCCACCCATTTAGTGGCTAAAACCAAAGCGACCAGAAAGCCGGAGATAAAGCTGAAGGGCAGAAATGGATGGTACATCCTCGCAAGCAAAAAATAATCACTGCAAATATGCAAGCTCAAACAAGCTTCAGCTTGCACGCGCATTCCATTTCGGGTAAACTAATTTGACCAGGTACAGTCATACCTTGATAGGTAAAACCATCTTTGTAAGTTAAAATATGGCAAGAAGACAGAGAAATATGATTACGCTTGAAGTTGAAATTCTTTTAGTGCTTGAAATGTTATAGCTTAATTGTATTTATTAACAAGTTGTAGTGGAATAAATTATTTAAATTTCCTATTTGGTAGAACAAATAAAAGGAGAATGACGGGTCTTATTGAAATCTGCTGTTAAAAAAGCTTTACAAGGCTACTCTTTTTTCAACGATTCGAACACTTACCAAAAGCAATAGTAGCTGAAAACCATTGAAGGTTTAAAGGTTCTTATTCACTAAGAAAATGTTTTAAATACACAAATATATATATGTATGCTAAAAGTATAGAATTTCTAAAAGTCTTGGTTGAATTGATCAATAAATAAGCAAGAAACACATAAAAGAAATTAAGAGAAATTCACTTTATTTTGGAACACTGATTCTTAAAAATCATAACTGCACTCCCAATTATTCGTCTTTCTTTTTTCTTTTCAGAATTGCTGTTCATAAAAAATAATAGAACTTTCTTAAAATGTTGTGTATGTCTTAATTCCCATTTTTGTTTTCGCTGAATTCTGCTCTTTACTGTAACTTAAGGTTTCAGTTTTCAACATATTTTTGTTTGGATTCAATTTCCGGGGTTTCTTTCAATAGCAGATGCAACGATTAACAGGATGTGCACAAAGTTAACTTTCGAACCTTTCCTCTTTTTACAACTTAAATTAATTTCTCAATATCAAAGACGAAGCTACTTTCTCTGAACGCAGTTTGTTTGCAACTGAAATTAGTTCCGGGCGCGTTTTCTTCTGTATGTTGTTTTCCACCAGGTTCATGTATTTGACGTTTGACAGTAAAGTGCAGGGAGCAGACAAATCATAACGGGAACTGTCAGCCGAAGCGGAGAGGAGAGCCGAGCAGAGCACAGTTGACAGGTGGCCGAAGGCAATGGAGCGGGTGAGAGCGAGATGGCTATGCATGCTGCTGCTACCGATGCTTTTTCATCCTCTTCTTCTGATGAAGTCAATTAGAAACTGCATATTGACAGTTAAGCAGGCGTTAGAGCGAGAGAGGTGGAGGGCAGGAACTCCACTATGTTTATGATAAAATAGAAGCGTGAAACTCTTGTTTTTTTTATGCCCGCGCACACATTTGCAGTGAAAATGAAATTATAAATGACAAGCTGACAATGGAAAGAAGAGATGGAGAATGAGAGCGGGAGATGCAGAGTGGACCTGCACCTGCAAGTATGCAATGCTCTTTACCCACACACACACAAACGCAGGGTAATTGAATTTCCACCATGTCCATGTGCGCGCGTGTGTCCATTTGTGTCTGTGTGTGTGCAATTGGAACCCCGCGATTTTTCCTCTGCAACGCGATGCTTGCCTAATTTTGACCAGCTCTTGTTCCCCACACATCCCCCTTCTAACCGCGGGCACTCCATTCATTAGCACTCTGCCAAACTTGACAGATGAGCCTTTTTCGGAGCACCATCTCTCTAATTTTGCATTTCAATGGAAAGTTCCCCAGAATTCGAAGCGGAAATTGCTGACCAAAAATGCCGAAATGGCGAAACATTCATAATTATACCTGGGGACATGACGTCAACCCGAAAACTTGATTTCTACGCCTCCGGCCTTCACAAAAACAAAAATCAGAAAATAGCTTCACCATTATTTATGCAGATTCCGGTTGCCGCGATATGTGGGAACTTTCGCATAATTAAAATTGCACAACTTGCATTCACAGAACATTCACACACATTTCATCCATTATTCTATGCAGTTTTACTTACCTTTAATTTCCGTTTATTGCGCGGGAATTTAACACACTTTTTCCGTTTACGATTTATTGCCCGTTTCGTGTTCAGAGTTCAACAGCTGTCACCAAAACGTCTAATAAAATATCTCAAACTTCAAAATGGAAATGTAAAGAAAAAAAAAATAAAATGAACAAAAACTGCAAATGTATTAGCGGCTTTTGTGTGTGGGAGTGTGTTGGTGTCTCCTTTTATATTCTTTCATTCCTCTTTTTCTTTTTTTTTTTGGTAGCAATCTTGCACGCAATACAAATTTAGCACGCCGCGGCTTTTTGCATTTTTTTTAGAACAGAACTTTGTGGGGAAACGAAACGTGAAAAAAAATGTATGATTTTCTTTTGGCGAATTTAGAAAAACTCAGAAACCGGAGCGATGCGAAAAAATTCCCATATATCTTTCTTGTACTTGGTACTGTGTGTGTGGGAGTGCTGTGTTTACCGCTAAGCGTACTCGTCGTGTGCTCGCCTGGATGGGACTGGAGTTGAGTTGTAGCACGGAGGCCTGACTTTTTGACTGAACGCTTTGGTTGGTTTTTGTAAACTGGCCGACTGATTTCGATCGAAGGCGACAGGCGCCGACAGGCCACTCATACTCGACGCTGATTGGCTGGCACCGGGCGGCGTCTGGCAGGCCGCGTCTGGCGGGCGGCGTCTGGCAACTGTGGTGCACGTTTGCCACCTATCGATTTGCCGATTGTCGTGGAATTACACATACCGAGTGGCCGTAACTAAATTGTAACCTACCAAATCAAATTTTTAAGACGAAGCACCAACAAATATTAATAAATTCGTAGGAAAATCAAGAATTCGTGCTCATTCGATGGCAACCATTGCATATTCGATAACATTCTTTTTAGAATGAGCATCTCAGATGCCGGGAAAATTCACAGAGTTGCCTGCGATGAAAACAGCTGGGCGGGAAAGCAAATTTGCAAATACAAATTCAACAATATTTAACTATATTTGATGAAAGAAATTACAATAAAAGCTATCCTTAATTATAACGTTTACATATCATAATAAACATATATATGTAAAAATAGCCAGCACTTTTCAGCACTATTATTAGACAGAAAATAACTTAGCAGGGTCACACTTTTTGGCCGCCGATAAGACTGACTTAATACATAATATACATATATATATTTTTTTTAAATTCTTCAGCTTATACAAACCGTATTTTGTACAATGTAAGTAATTTAATAGAATTTAGACATTACATTTTATTTTCGATAGAAGTAAAATAAGAATCATACGCAATGATTACTAATGATTTTTATTTTTTTTTCGCTCAAAATAAAACTCAACTGTAATTTATTATTGCTCTGCTTAACTTTTATATAAATATTATTTTTGTAAATATTTAGCTAATATGAGAAGTATTTTTTACAACGACACCACCAAATTCGGTTTTTTCCTAGTTTTAGTTTTTAAAAATGATATAATAATAATAATCTTAAATAATTATCAATATTTTCAATCTATTTTTATGGTTTAAGATAACTCTAATGATTTTTTTTAAGTGATTTAAGATATCTTCGACCGTACATTTTATTTTTGTGAGAAATAAATTTAAAATCATACATAATGATTATTATTGATTTTTTTTCACTTAAAATAAAATTCAACTACATTTTCTTCTTTTATTGGAAATTATTGCCGAAATAGCACGAATGTTGACAGAGTTTGTGTGTCGGCAGAGCGGCAGGAGAGAAATTCGAAGACCCGTGGAAGTACAGATTTAAGGTAATCTCTACATATGCTATTGTATGATTCATAGAATTACTTATTCATGGTCACACCTGTTGGCGGTAAATTCTTACTAGCCGCATTTGTTTTTTAATTGTATTTTTTAAGATTAAAAGAGACAATATTTACCTAATTAAGTAAAAAAGATATGCGTTAAAGTATGAAAATTAGTATTTATTTATCGATTACCGCCGATAACCGACCCGCCCTGTCATTGTTATCGAGCCGCAACGCGGTTAGTATATTTTCTGCACTGTACAGAAAAGGTATTTTCCTTCGACTTTCACAACGGTCGCACGCTTGCTTTCTATTTGATTTCTCGTCTTATTTTTTCCAACGATTTTTTTTAACAATTTACTGTGAATTTTGTTATTGTGTGTGTGTGAATGTGAACGCGCTTGACAAAAGCAATCGGCCTAAGAAGCGATATTCCTCGATTCGCAACGAAAATGCTGACAAACAACGAATCATCAAGGTGAAACTGCGCGCCCCACAGCTGGCATTGACTCTTGGGGCCCCCCTATCTTCGTGTATATCGCCTCTCTCTCTGTTGATATTAGCCCAAGATCCCGCCCTCTTCAACACAGCCTTATTTAGGATTAATAAAAACATTTGATTTTGGAACAAGGCAGCAGCAAATTTTTGGCGGCGATTTTACAAAATACAAAATACTAAATATACAGCAGCAGCAGCAACAACAACGACAACGGCGCTAGATGAAGTACGCACACAAACATAGTAGGCGAACGTAAATACGTTGGAAGCAAACGCACACAAACACAGTATCGCATTGTGAATAGTAATGTGTGTGGGTATAGTCATCTCACTTTAACAGCCGCAGCAGAGCATCGCATTGGCTGCCAGAGCGAGACGGCTAGACGCGCGCCTGGTGTTCGCTTTTTCCCTCTTGTATTTTTTGTTTTATTTTCGTGTTGATGTACGTGTGCGAGAGTGCCAAATGTCATCGGAAATTACAACACTGCGAGACGTTTAGGAGGCAGCAGCACCAGCAACAACAACTGGAAACGGGCTGTGGAAGAGGAAGAACAGACGAAGCTGAAGAAGAAGAGGCTGCAGTAGCAGCAAAAACATAAACAAAAACTGAAATTATAACAATGTTGCCATCAAAAGGCGGCAGTAGCAACCAAACCACTACCAATACCAATAGAAGCCTCATCAAGTCGGCCATTGAACGAACGGTGGTGCGCTTAAAGGAAACAACAAATAGCGGTGACGAGGAGGATGTGACTCGTGTGGAATACGATATTATTAACTACTATGCGGATGCCGCCACACCCGGCATTGCTACCGTTAGTCCCCGCCATCAGCAACAGCAGCAGTCGTCGACGTCGTTGTCGTCATCGTCCTCTGCTCGTAGAGGCAGCAATCACAACAACGCTGATTGCCATCCAGCACTGGATGCCAGCGGTGTTGTCGTTGCACCGGCGAGAAAAACTACGGCGCCTGGAAGCATGGAAATGGACGTGGAAGCGGCGGAAGCAACAGTGAGGCCTTTGAACCAAAAGAAACGAGAGCGTGAGCAACAACAGTCAGAACAACAGCCACTGCCGTCGACCCGGTCTCGCGGCGGTGGTGGAGCCGTACAATCCCGTCTCCGCCGGCATCCGGCAGTTATTGTTCCAGCACGATCACAACATCCCGAGAGCAGCAACTACAGTAACTGCAGTTCCAATTCGAATTCACCAAGCAGCAGCGCTTCCAGTGCAGCCAATCGCTCTCCCTGCTCCACACTGGGTGTCAATATGCGCGTAACGGGACAGTGCAGCCAAGGAGGCAGGAAGTACATGGAAGATCAATTCTCCGTCGCCTACCAAGAATCACCGCTAACGCACGAGCTGGAATATGCGTTCTTTGGCATATACGACGGCCACGGCGGCCCCGAGGCGGCCCTTTTTGCCAAGGAGCATCTAATGCTGGAAATTGTCAAGCAGAAGCATTTCTGGTCGGATAATGACGAGGATGTACTGCGGGCCATACGCGAGGGATATATTGCCACGCATTTCGCAATGTGGCGCGAACAAGGTGAGCTCTTAACATAACACAAAAAGTAGAAAACTAAGGTAACCTCTCACTATAAACGTTATAAATAAAATAGAATACAAATCAGTCCAGTAAAATACCAAAAATACACAAAAGATTTCATTTAAAATATGCCCCCTAAGAAGTATAAATAGGACATTCCAACATTTTCCATGGAAAATGCACCATTTTGTATTTGTATTTTTCCCATGTGAAATTTAAACAGTTCAAATGTCCGTTAGCGATGTGCCGCTGCCCTTTTTGGTCACGCACGACTTTTGATTTAGGCGCCCATTGGAATTGCACACTCAACTCACACTTGCCGATTTTCCAAACCTGGTAAATCCCCTGTTATCAGGGTTGCCGTTGATGCCGTATTGAGCCCCAACAAAAAAAAATAATGTGACCCCCACCTCTAGTCAATTATGCAACCGTGTGTTGTGGCGCGCGGTGACTCAACCATCGCTCAACCGCTCATCTCTATTGTCTGCCCACTCTCTCACGCTCGCATACACACAACCGCACACACAGGCACACATACAGCAGCAGTTATCGCTGGGCGAGTGGAATATTCCACGGGCTTGCCATATGGCTGTACTCTTGTCAAAGGCTGTACTCTGGCAACCCCGCTGCGGCCTAAAGCCGTGCGTTAGAGCGGGACCACCGTATATAATGGTGGCGCGAACTCATGAAGGCGTTTCGAAACGACAGAGAGAGAATAGAAGGCAAAGAGGAGGAGAGAAAATAAATGTGTGCCCATTTCCTCTTTGCCATGACTAAATACAACAAAAAAAGACACACATCAGAAATTCAAGGGATGCCAGATACATGTAAATAGACCTGCGCATGCATGGGTATGTGGGTGTGTGTGGGAAATATCAATATTTAACCATGTTTTGATATTTTTTGTTGTTGCTTTCTATAGTAGATAATACCCGACCATTTTTAGCGCCAAAATACCGAAAGTTTTATTGATTTGAAAATACCTTGGGCTGGGAAATGGATTTTCCACTCAATCAAGCTCGTAAGATGACTAAACAGAAAATTAAACGAGCGAAAAAATTGAAAAGCCTAATTTATGTTTAAATATAATATGACATAATTTAATTTTGTTTTAAACATTTGTCCTACAAAAGATTCAAATACAAAATATTTAAATACCAATAAGACATATAAACAATAAGATCTATATTTTATATATCTTAAAATTATAATAAAACAAAAAGAATACTCCATAAAAATGAATCTATTGAGAATTAAAACTTTTTGGGCTTTATTTTATAAGTTTTTAGCTTAAATCCACTTAATTGTATGGCTTTTTAGCTTAAATCAAACGTAAATTACTTTATTCGTCATATTTCTTGCTTTAAATTATAAAAATACGCTTAAACTCTTGTATTTTTATATAAAAACTAAGAAACAACACTTTATTTCATATATTTCTTACTAAAAACTGCAAAATTACATTTTTTTTAAATGTTATTCAAGCTGCAAAATTATTAAAATACACTTAATTATAAAATTTATACTCGAATTTATATTTATAATAACAATTTAACCCCTTAAAGACCCATAAAATTGCACTTGTGTTAATCCTATAATTTCTTTATGCAGAAAAATGGCCCCGCACCGCCAATGGACACCTGAGCACCGCCGGCACCACCGCCACGGTGGCCTTTATGCGTCGCGAGAAGATCTACATTGGACATGTCGGTGACTCGGGCATCGTTCTGGGATACCAGAGAAAGGGCGAACGCAACTGGCGGTCCCGTCAATTGACCACGGATCATAAACCGGAATCGGTGGCGGAGAAGATGCGCATTCAGCGATCCGGCGGCAATGTGGCCATCAAATCTGGTGTGCCGCGTGTCGTCTGGAATCGACCCCGAGATCCCATGCATCGGGGTCCGATCCGGCTACGAACTGTCGTCGACGACATACCCTTTTTGGCGGTAGCCCGTTCATTGGGCGATCTCTGGAGCTACAATTCCCGCTGCAAGGAGTTTGTGGTCAGTCCCGATCCCGATGTTAAGGTGGTCAAAATAGATCCTAGCACATTCCGGTGAGTTTTCTTCAGTCATTTTTTTTTGAAAGCGAGAGAAGAGAGATGCTAATTCTGTGACTTACAGATGCCTCATCTTCGGCACTGATGGGCTATGGAATGTGGTGACCGCCCAGGAGGCGGTGGACAATGTGCGCAAGGAGCATCTCATTGGGGAGATACTAAACGAGCAGGACGTGATGAATCCCAGCAAGGCGCTGGTCGATCAGGCCCTCAAGACTTGGGCCTCGAAGAAGATGCGGGCGGATAATACGTCTGTGGTAACTGTGATACTAACCCCGGCAGCCTCCCACCATTCCCACAATTCCCAGCAAGCGTCAGCTACCGCCCAGGCTCAGTCTGCACTGGCCCGGGATCCCGACCTAGATGTGGAGCTGCTGCTGGAGGCAGAGGAGTGTGAGGATAACGAGGAGGAGGAGGACGATGATGCACAGCTAGATGTGGAGAATTATCCGCTGGAGTTTCATATCGAGGAGGAGGAGTATATCCTCGATACGCCGTACAGTGCCTTGGCCAAGCGTCATTTGCCTCCGGAGGCCTATCGTAACTTTGATTACTTTGGCTTGGATGAGGATACGCCCGATGAGGAGGCTGAGGCCGAGGAAGACGAAGATGAGGAGGCGATACAGCGCCAGCAGCATCATCATCAGGCTACGCAGGCGGGCATCCTTCAGCAGAGCCTGTTCAGTCCACGAAAGTCATGGCGCAAGTCGACGTGGAACGGTCAAACCGAACTGGAACCTGATCCCGAACCCGAACCCGATGAGCCTCATCCCGCTTTGGACATGTGCGCCATATATGCCAACTCGATAGTGCCGTCAGCCTCATCAACAACAGCAACAGCAGCCACAAATTCGAATCCGTCAGCGCCCAGCGAATTGGAGCAGCATCTGGAGAGTAGTTATAGTTTTGCGGAATCCTACAATTCCCTGCTGAATGAACAGGAGGAGCAGGAGGCCCGCTCCCGTTCAGCAGCCGCTGCAGCGGCGGCGGGTGTATCGGGAGCCACATCATCCACACCTACACCTGTACATTCCGCTTCTGTTGTGGTGGATCGCAGCATGCAGGAGATAATCCAGGAGCAGCAGCATTATCAGCAGCAGGAGGGCTACTCCCTCACCCAGCTGGAAACGAGGCGGGAGCAGATGCAGCAGGAGCGTGAACAGGAGCGCGAGGAGGCATGGCAACAGCCGGCGGAGCTGCTCGAACTGGATGCCTTGCTGCAGCAGGAGCGTGCCGAAGAAGAGCAGGTGGCACTGGAGCAGCAGCAGCAGCAAAGGGAGCAGCAGCAGCAGATGGAAGAGCATCGGCGAGAGGAGCAGCAGAGACAAGAGCAGCAGCGAGAAGAGCAGAAGCGAAAAGAGCAGCAGCAGCGAGAAAAGCTGCAGCAAGAAGAGCAGCAGCGAGAGCAACAGCAGCGGGAGCGAGAGGAGCAGCAAATGGAAGTGGCCAGCAGCAGTTCAGGCCAACAGGAATTTGGTTACTCATCCAACAATTGCAGTACAACTCTCCCCCAAGGACACCAAGCTGATGAAGCAGAAATGGTGATGGACATAGACCAGGAGCTGCAGGATAACGAAGTCAGTTCCACTTTGCCAGCAACACCAACCCCGCAAATGGAACAACCCGCGGCTGCTGCTGCTGCTGGTGTGATGCCCCAACAAGAGGATGAAAAGGAAAAGCAAGTCCAGAAAAAGGAACTGGAAATGGAAAGGAAAATGGAAACGGAAGAAGGTCTCTCTGCTGCCTTAGGAGCTGTGGCCGAAATCCGCAAAGAAGACGTCCACTACATCTTCGAGCAGATCCAGAAGCTGCAAGAGACCGAAATCTCACCAACTGCGCCCAATTCTGGCGTCGAGGAGGCCCTCGAATTGGCTCTGGCCGGTGAGCCGCGAATACGTCATATGCGACGCTATCGCAATGTGCCCAATGAGAATCACCAGCACATGCAAACGCGGCGCCGTCAGATGTTCAAGCACGCCAAGCCCAAGTCCTTCATTAACTCCAGTGCCGCAGCCATTGTGGCGTACAGCGATAGCAGCAGCACCAGCAGCAGTGCAGGAGGGGGAGTACCCAGTGGTTCCGCTGTCAATTCCAACGATGGACATCATCATCATCGCGTGGGCGGAGGCGTTGGCGGCGCCGGCGGTGGTCTAGCCAGTGGCAGCAATACGTCAGTGGTGACGACTACCAACAATCGCCGTCGCAGCGTCACTGTTTTGACAGGAGCGGCCAGTTCGAGTAGCTCAAGCGTTGGCATGACGCGACGCAGTCACAGTCACAGCGTCAGTGTCAGCGTCAGCAAGCGCCAGCTACGCAGCAGCCTCTGCAATCTGGGCCACGACATTACTAAGCGAACGCTGAGAACAAGAAATGTGCCCATTGCCACAGGCGGAGGAGGATCACCTTCGCCAGTAGTGCCGGCAAATGGGAATATAAGCTCTCCCTTGGCAGCCACCTCCTCTCGCGTCGCCTCCACTCCCGACAGCAACAGCAGCGGCAGCAGGAGCGCAAGCAACAGCTCCAGCAGACGCCTGAAACTGAGTCACAACGATCGGGAGCAGAGACGTAGCCTGCGGAGAAGCACCCTAAGTGCCAGTGTCAGTGGCACTGTTAGTGGTGGTGGCGTGGCCGCCCAATCAAAACCCACACGCCTCCAGGCCTGCAATGGAGCCATCTCGGCTAGACCGCCGCCCTCACCCAAAAAGCTGAATACCTCGGTGCCCACACTGGCCATAGGAACGCGTGCTTACACGGCAGCATTGGCAGCGGCAGCGGATCACCTGAACAAGCGATGGTCCCTACGCAGCAGTAGCAGCAGCAGCAATGGTGGCGGAGGGAGCATGATGACGGCCATAAGTTGTTACAGTGCGCGCAGCCGAGCAGCAGCGGCGGCGGCAGCAGCAGCAGCAGCAGGAGGAGGAGGGCAAGCAGCACAACCCGCACTGGTAGCAGGCGGAGCAACAGGAGCTGCCTCCTCAGGAGGATCAGCATCAGCATCAGCTAATAACGGACCGGGAGCGGCCACGCGAAAGCGCTAAGAAACCCCAAAAAGAAACAAAGAAAAATAATGAGCGAGCAACTTGCAAGTACAAATCCTAAAACAACGGAAAACCTTAAAAAAATTGAAGAAAATTCTATAAAAAAATTTGATTGCAATATAGTAAAAGAGCAAAATTTTTGTATGTGCACCACGCAACACACAACACACATACCCAGACGATATCGTTTTAAATGTAAATAGCGCCGTTATAGAATGCTATATATATATATTATGATAGGACACGCAACATCTATATATTTATACCGTTCGCATTAATGATAATAAAATAAATTCATAGCTCTAAGATCGCATCTAGCATATAGTATATAGAGATATATATTATATATATATATATATATATAATATAGAGAGATATATAGCTGTATAGATATATACATATATATTTTTTGTAATGCCAGGAAAGGTCCCCTCTTTTAGTTTTCGTTTTTAATCTACATATGTGTGTATTTGTTAGCCTATTCTATTCTAAGCTAAAAACACTTAAATTTTAATTAAATTTAAGTTAATGTTTAACAAAAGAGAGATGCTAATAACTTTAGAAACTTCATGTATTTGTCCTCCGTTCTTTGTGCGTATATTTCATTCATATATTTGTTTCTCCTCCGTTCTTTGTGCGTATATTTATTTTAAATGTCATTTCGCGCTCTCGCATTATCCAATGAAATACATATGATATTTTTCCATAATTATTCGCTGACTTATTACATATTAACATTATATAGCATCGGTGACCAACAGATGGACTCGCGAGTCTACAAGTTTCGCTGCCCGGGCTCTGCTCACACCGACACAAATGCTAGTCTAACGTGACAATGTATGCGTGTTATATGGGAAGTTGTGGGTGGGTTAGGGAACTGTGTAACCACCACAGATAGAATCTCTATTGGGAAATTACCCAGGTACCATGTCATATCAGGGTCTCTCAGGCACCTTTGATCTTTATCCCCAGGACAGGGTGTGGGCACTGCGACGATACGGGAATGCCATTGATTGGATGGGTATAATCTTATTGCAGTTTCACAGAAAATACCATCAACCTTATTTGAGAGGAAAGGAATTTTCGTGTCCTATGGGTCCTATGTACATATGTATATATTATATCCTTACATCACATATTCTAAATTTTCTACTTGATATATAGGGGGAAAAAATAACGATCGAAGCTGTAGTACAGTGACTCCATAGCACAATCGGACAAGTATCTGATGATAAATATGGTCTAAAACCATACAAAATTGATTGAATTTATTGTTTTTCTTGTTTATATTGAAGTTAAACATTCTTATTACTTAAAACCTATACAAAAATTATATACATATTTACAGAACTCTAAATTATTCAACGAACCCGAAAGCTTGGGCTCATATTGATGTGGTATTTTTTTTTTTTAAAAATCGAGTTATTTTTGATAATTTTGTTTTATTTATTTGACTTTAGAAAATGTTAGAGTATATTTTAAATAAAAGCAAAAAAGAAATACAGTTTTCCATTTTGTATACTTTTCGAGTACATTTCTCATAAGAAGGAGCTTCCAATTATGTGGCGGAGTCACCGTATGCCCTTTCTAAAAAACAAAACTTGCAACTTGAAACATGTACATACATATGTGGAGGATTGACTAGAATCGTCCTCCGCTTCAGGCTGCTCTTCGTGCTGGTCCAAACGGAAACGTTTTCTGGCTTATTCCACTATATCCACTTATTGAAACATTTCAAATTGTCCCAATTCAAATTGAGGCGCAAAAACATTTTAAATATAAAATCGATAATAAAAGCTAAATTTGAGATGGAACACTGATAGTATCGTTGTAACATCGATGTAAAGCCTTTTCTAAACATCGATAGTAACATCAATGTATCACCATTTTCAAAAACATCGATAGACCGATAGTAACATCTCTAATTGTGGGGTTGTGGCTATCGGTACGAACGAAGAAAATTTTGTCCTTAAGAATTAAAAATGATTTTGTTGTTGTGTTCGTAATTTCCTTCTTTTATTAATGTAAATAAAGCCAAAACAAAAAATATAAGTTAGCGACAAAGTGCCGTGTTTGGTTCTTGTTTCATGTATAGACGCAATCGCGCTTTGCCCAATACTTCGTTTCTGGAAAATGTATGATTCAATTTGTATTTGTTGCTTACTGCCGGACGTTGGTGGAGGCGGTGGCGGAGAATGGAGAACGGAGAACAGAGAACCAATAAGTAGGAGTGTGCTCCGCTCCAGAGGAATATATATGCGGATGTATTGGTGATTCATTGCTAAGCCCATTTTTCGCCTGTTTATCGTTCGTATCGGTGATGGGCCTTCGGCTTCGTGTCTGTGTGAATAGCCGAAGCGGCCCCCGGTGGCAGGGGGGCCTGAGCTGAGCTCCCAGCATCTTGTGTTGTGTTTGTGTATGTGTGTGTGTGTGTGATGTGTACAACCGGGGTGGGTGGTGGCCTCTTCGTGGTCTGATGATGACACGGTTCCCAATCCCGGTGCATACCGCAAATAAATATAAACAAATGCTTACCAATTAGCACCCCCTTTGCTCGCTCTCCTACCGACAGAAAGGGAGTGACGAAGTGCGTTCCACGAAATTACACATCCTCTCTGTCGCCGGTCTCCCGTCTCCCGTCTCCGGTCATTGCTGGATGCAACTCTTTTGTTATATTTAGCGGAGCCACTTCAGAGCTGTCAACATTTCCCGACACTCCACTCCTTCACATCATGCGGGTCCCTTCTTTGTCTATCCCGCGTGTGGGAGGAGGGGGAGGAGCCGCATAGTCCCAAGTCCCAAAAATTTTGCAATCGCATTCGGTTTTCCTTCCGGCTTAATTTGAGGTGTGGTCTCACATTAATTAAATCGAAGAATCATCCGATTTACTACCATTAAGGCGGTGCATCTTTTTATATTAAATGGAACGCAAGGGGAGTTTCTAAAAAACATTTGTGACTTAAGGAAGGCAAGAAAAAAATAAATTTCTGTATTAGGAAGATAAGAAAAACACTTAATTATGCATTATTTTCATGGAAACGCAGATAAGAACGATTTAATGTATTTTTAGCTGCGCCATTAGTGCTGATAAATTATAAACACAAAGCTTAATAAAGTAAAGCTTGTATTATTTCATATATATTTATATATGTTTAGTAATCAATATGTTTTGGGAACTAAGCTTTGTTGAATATAACAATTAACTTTTTTCCTAACATAAATTGTAGAGAAATATAGAAATATAGAAGGTACAGATCCAACTACAAAAGGGAAGATATCTATCTATGTATATATCTTTTCTTTCTTCTATATCTCGTACTTTATCTGGAAACTATGTATAAATGGGCATGATTTGACCCACAAATTCGATTTCTAACTTTCTTGGTTTAATTAAGGATACAAATCTAGCAGGTTTCCTTAGAGACTTTTCCTTTACTCATATAAGAATGAGTTCAATGAAGGATATTATTATATATTTATATATTTATTTATATATGAGATATATTATATATATAATATATTCTATTTGTAGTTTATATTGGGTCCCCTCTCTGCTTTACTGACTCACTTATCTTGAAAGACAACAAAGTGACGGCCATTTGATTTATTGCTCCCTTTAAAGCCCCTAGATTAGACGGCAATTTATGTACTTAAGGCAATTGTTTGTATTTTGTTTATAAGTTTTACTTATTACGATTTATGAACTATTAAATATTAATCTAACAACAATTACTTTAACAGACAGTTGTTTGTATTTTGATTCTCTCTCTTACTGGATCATATAGATCTTTTAGTAATTTAAAAAATATATATTTTTTTCTGATTTGTTTTAACACTTCCAATAGAAAGTATTTGCTTTTTATCAAATTATACAAAATTGCTAGTTTAATTCTCATCCAAGCAGTCCTCCGGCGGAACACCAATGAAATGAGAAAGGCCTGCGAACCCCTCGAATAAACGCAAGCCTATCCTTGCCCCATAAAACGGAGGAGTTCTAGGACGATCCACAGAGATCAACCGGGTAACATCAGCATTTACCAACCCGGAAACGTTGGCAACATATGGCGGATCTAATGCATTTGGGCAATGTAGACGTTGTCATTCAGGATCAACCCGGATCGCCAACGGACGATGGCAATCTGAACGCACTTGGCGGCATGAGCGGCTTGGGCGTTATGATGGGCGGCGGCGGTGGCATTGATTTGGCCGATTTGGCACAGGAATTGGATCAGGATGAGTTCGATGGGCCCCACATGCTCAATGGTAAGAAAGCAGCTGCCGTTTCCCTTTCTGTTAAGATATTTGTTTTATTTACTTTGATGGAAAACTCTTTAAAGGGGAACGCCCAGCCATTATTGCGCCGCCGGAAAGCGAGTGGTACCATGGGCGGCTTGATCGTTATTCCGCTGAATCAAGGCTGCGGGGCAGCAGTAAACTGGGCAGCTATTTGGGTACGTTTTTACTTTTATTTCATTTGCGTTTATTTAATTTACATTTGACCCATTTATGTTGTGTTACAGTTCGCGAGAGTGATCGCAAGCCTGGCTCCTATGTCCTAAGCTATTACGGACGCACTGGTATTAACCATTTCCGGTAAGTATGAACCAAAAATAATATAATAGATAAGATGCATAACGTGCATCTTCCTTACCCTACTGTGTCTGTCGCCCTGGCGCTATCCCTTCCACTCGCTGGCCGCTTATTCCTCTCTCTCTCTCCCAGTTCTTATACCCCACTTTTTACTGTCGCATTTCAGCGTTTCCACCGCCTAAACGAACCGTAAAAAGTCTACTTATGCATCTTATTTATTATATCTTCTTTGCATGAACTCTGCACGTTTTCAAATCCACAAATATAACCATTTTCTTGCGTAGAATCACTGCCGTTTGCGGAGACTTTTACATTGGCGGCCGGCAGTTCATCTCGCTGAGCGATCTCGTCGGCTATTATACCTCATGCAGTGACCTACTGAAGCGCGAGCGTCTAGTCATACCAGTAGCACCGCCGGAGCCAGTTAATGACAAGAAGCGTGTCGTTGCCATCCTGCCTTACACCAAAATGCCCGAGACCGATGAGTTGAGCTTCCAGAAGGGTGATATTTTCTTCGTACACAACGACATGGGCGACGGTTGGCTGTGGGTGACCGCCCATCGTACGGGCGAACAGGGAATGATATTTCGTGAGCTTGTGGATGATCTGGATGTCTCCATCGATCCGAATACCGTATTTCCCTGGTTCCATCCGAATTGTACAAAGAACGAGGCGGTGGATATGTTGGTTAAAGGTAAGAGGCTGTCCATGATTAATGTACATAATCACCTAGGGGGAGGCATAGCTTGTTAAATATAATTAATTTACATTTTAAAACATTTTCCCTTGATATCTTGCTCCTTGCAGCTGGCCCCGGCAGCTTCCTGGTGCGTCCCAGCGACAATTCACCGGGGGATTACTCTCTCTTCTTCCATATCAACAACCAGATTCAACGCTTTCGCATCGAGAAGAAGGGCGTTCGGTATTTGATGGGTGGCCGGACATTTGAGTGCTTGGACGCCGTCATAAATCGGTATCGGAAGGAGCAGATTGTGGAGGGACACTCGCTCAATCATCCTGTGGTCAACGGCATCCAGCCGGAGTTCAACCAACAGTATGTGGTGGAGAAAGCCGCCGAGAAGATTTATGCCACACTGCGCGAGTGTCGCGACCAGATCGGTCTCAAGAAGATCAAGGGCATCAAGCACCACGGCCATTTGAACAAGAAATCGGACAAGACGGCCAAATGGAAGCAACTCTACTTTGCCCTGATCAACGATGGCTCTGAGACGCAGCTCTGCTTCTATGACAATCCCAAAAAGACCAAGCCGAAGGGTCTGATAGACCTCTCGTGCGCGTATCTCTATCAGTGCCATGACTCTCTGTGGGAGCGTCCATATTGCTTTCAGATCGTTGAGCGGGCGCTGCCCTGCCTGGCCACGGTCACATATCTGTGCGCGCCCAGCCAGGAGAGCTATGTGGAGTGGATTAATGCCCTGAAGGCCCAATGCGACTCGCAGCTGAGTCGTGCCCAGAAGAAGGTCTCCCGTCTCCGTGAATTGCGCTGCCTCAATCTGCACGTCCTAGAGGCGCATCGCTTGCCATTCAAACTAGTGCCACATCCCTATTGCAGTATTTCCCTCAACCAGGTCAAGGTGGGCAAGACGCGTGTCAAAATCGCACCGGAACCGGTGTGGGAGGAGGAGTTCGTACTGGAGTAAGTCATTTGGCGAATAAATAAATAAAAACTAACTAATGTTGCAACGATTTCCCTACTTGCAGCGATGTTCCACCAGATGTCGTCTCTCTAACCATCACCTTGATCTCTCGCGGCAAACGCGGCAAAGACTCGGAGGTGGCCGAACTAACCATAGACTTATCTAGCCTTAAGAATGGCCAGGAAACCGAGGGCTGGTACCAGCTTACCGGCATGACGCCCATGGGCGAATGGGGCTCCCTTCGTCTGCGCATGCGCTATCTAGACGATCTGATTATGCCCTGCGAGGAGTACAGTCCTCTGCAGCAATTGCTTTTGGAATCCGAGCTGTATGCGGTGAAGGCTCTCGCCGAGCTGTGTCACAACGATCGTGTCCCCTTGGCCACGGCACTGCTAAGGGTGTTCCGACATGAGAAGCGGGAAACGGAACTGATACGAACACTGTGCCAGGCCGAGGTGATGCGGGAGAATGAGACAACAACGCTCTTCCGTGGCGCATCGTTGGCCACCACCCTTATGGATCTATATATGCGCACCGAGTGCAATGGCTTCCTGCAGTCGGCGGTCAGCGAGACGGTGCAGCGTATACTGGAGAGCAAGCAGTCGGCTGAGCTGAATCCCACGAAAATGGACGTCAACGATGATGCCTGCACAAATGCGGAGTTTCTCTTGCAGATTCTCGATCAGGTTACCCAGTCGATATTCACGTCGCCCGATGCCTGTCCTCGGAATGTGCGTTATATATGCAACTGCCTGCAGAAGGCGGTGATGGCCAAATGGCCAACGGAGCGGCTGGTGCGCACTCGAGTCGTCTCTGGGTTTATATTTCTGCGACTGCTGTGCCCCGCTCTGTTGAATCCACGGCAGTTCGGGCTGGTGAGTGAGACGCCGCCAATGGCGGCCACACGTTCCTTAGTCATGGTCGCCAAGTGTCTGCAGAATTTAGCCAATTTGATTGAGTTTGGAGGAAAGGTAAGAAGGCCTGACCTCAAGCGGAATTTACATATATGCATTTGCTCATAATTCTGCTCTTTTGTGTGGCAGGAACAATACATGGAGGTTGTGAATCCGTTTATATTGAAGAACAAGGAACGCATGATTGTCTTTTTGGACCAATTGTCGTTGATAACCGATCCGAATCCGCCGCTGGGCATGTTTGTCGACCAAAGCATTAATCATAACTCACAAGATACAGGTAACTGTCGGATATAAGCTCTTATATATTTATAATACATAATTTTCTATGATTTACTTTGATTTCGAAAACGTAGGACGCGAGCTGGCCACGCTGCATCACATCTGCGTGTCGCATTTACAAGAACTGCACGAACTATCCAACATAATCTCAATTAAGAAGCTCGTCACCGTCACCGACATGCTGACCAAGCACAAGCTCAAGTATCGCGAGATGATCAGCTAAAATTGTGTCCTGTGTCCTGCATGCGAGCCCCTCTTCTTACATATATTGATTTATATATATACACATACCTTTTATAACAATATTTATATATATATATATATATATAACAGTATATATATGTATGTATATGTATACTATTAGAATACATAAAGCGTAAGAGCCAAAACTCATACATAATTGGTTAGCGAAAACAAAGTCATTTATATAAAAAACAAAAACACAAAAGCAATTCACTTTGTGTGAATTGAAATAATATTTAACTCAGCAGCAGCGCTATGCGGCTATATTTATTTATTTTTTACTATTATTATTATTAAAAAAGAGCTGAAACAAACGGAAGAGAGAGAAATGAGTCAATATGTGTGTCGAAAGCTACAAGAAATAAACTAATGTGAAGATTCTAATCAAATTCTAAAGGTTTTTTAATTGCCACAAAGGGGGATTAATGCTAAAATAAGAGACTAAATCAATTACTATATAAAGCACAAGGTGCGTAACTCCAGACTCTCTTAAAACTCAGTTGAAAAGCCACAGAGAGAGTGAGAGCGAAAATTGGTATTGAAAAAGGTGAGCAACCAAATAAACATTAGTTTTGTGTACAAATTATTCGTTTTATTTCAGCACCTAACATAAAGCAACAATTTTCAATTGTTTATAAATATATATCCTTAATAATAGTAATAATAATCATTATGATAACAAGAGCTAGAGACTGTCATGCGCCCGGCAATAGATTTAATAAACTGGAAATAGTCTGGTCTATTGGTGGAACCTGCTTGTCTTCGTGATATTGCAGCAGCTTAAAGACACCCGTTCCAATGCCAGCCGGCATGCCCAGGATAATGCGCTCCGAGACCCCATTAATGGCATCGGTCTGGCCGTAATATGCAGCATCAAACAAGTGATCTGCCGTCTTCTCGAACTACAGAGGAGAGAGAATAATCAGTAATAAGTATAGGCATATTTGTTACAATTGTTTGGTAAAGAGAGTATAGGGAGTAAGGCGAGTAACGCGAATAAAGAGAGTACAAAGACTATAGACAGTAAAGCGAATAAAGATAGTAACGCAAGTAGAAAGTAAAGTAAGGGAAAAGAGTAAAGCGAGTACAGAGACTATATAGAGTAAAGCGAGTAAGCAAAATAAAGGAAGTTAATCGAGTACCGAGAGTAAAGCGAGTAACAAGAGTAAACCGAGTAACGAGAGTAAAGCAAGTAACGAGAGTAAAGAGAGTAACGACAGTAAACCGAGTAACGACAGTAAAGCAAGTAACGAGAGTAAAGAGAGTAATGAGAGTAAACAGAGTAACGAGAGTAAAGCAAGTAGCGAGAGTAAAGCGAGTAACGAGATTAAAGCTAGTACAGCGAGTGAAGTACAGCGATTAAAGCGAGTAGATAGTAAAGCCAGAAAATAGAGTGCAGCTTACCGAGGCCAAATTGAAGACACTCTCCCGCATCTTGGCCAGACCGTGACGCGTAATGCCCAGCACTTCGCCCCGTGCCGTCATTTGGCTGGCCAGCAGCATAATGTGCCGACAGTCCACACTCATGCCGTGTCCCTCCATCACTTCCGTTATCTCGCTCATGATAATCGTGCGCGCCGCCTCAATGCCCAGCGTCTGATAGATCTCACAGATATTATTGCTGCGCGTCCTCTCCCCAATGACACCATATGTGGCGATAACTTCCCTCAGACCATAGCCCTCGATGCAGAGCTTATAGGTTGGCGGCTGTCTAGCATCGTCCACGGCAATGACGGCTCGATTAATATTGGGCAAACCGGACACAACGACATTCTGCAAACTGAGGGCCAAGCGGGATAGCTCCGCGTTTATTGTCGCCGTCCGTGTGGCCTCGACACGCACAATAATGCCCGACATCTTGACGGCCACCTCCAGCTGATTGGGCTTAACGCGCAACCGAGACTTCAAAATGCTGGCCACAATGCTGTCCAGGCTTACGTTCAGGCCGAGTAGCTTGATGCGTGCCATATCGACGCCGATGGCCAGGTAACAGCTGTACGGTCCGCAAACGATCTCCACGTGGGACGAAAGTTCACCCAGCGTCGTCTTCTCGATGCGCGCCTTCACATGCCTCGCGAACTCCATGCTACTGTTGTTGGTCAGCTCGGCGGTTATAATGGGCGTCGATATGGTTTTCGTGGCATTAATAATCTCAACAATACGCGGGACACCCTGGGTAATGTTCATCGAGGCAACGCCGGCAAAATGGAACGTCTTCAGGGTCATCTGAGTGCCGGGCTCACCGATACTCTGGGCAGCAATGGCGCCAACAGCGGTGCCGGGTTCGCTCACTGCGCGATTGTAACGATCGTTGATTCGTCGCAAAAACTCCAGGATATGTTCGGGTGTGATGCATTCGATCTGGTGGCACAGCTCCGGATGCTCATTGTACCGCTGGTGCATCAGTTTGATGCGCTTGGATACAGTGTCAAGGTGTTTTCTATACGGAAATGGGAAATGTAATAAAAACAACAACCTTGAAGGAAGCTTCGGCCTTGCCCCACTCACTTCACATCCTCTTTAAAGTCCTCCCGCGACTCGCCAAACTCTTCGGTCTTCAGGAGTTGTTCCAAAGTCTGGAGAATTTCGTTGGCCAACAGTGGAGGTTGCTGGCCGCGTGGTATCTGAGCCCGCAGATTCTCATACTGATGGACCAGGTCAACGGGCTTATTGCGCGTTTCCATGGACACAGGATCGAGACCATCGCCACCGTAAATGGTGTCGACCATTTCGTTAACAGCATTCCGTACGGTGCCATCGTAGTGCACGACCAGATCCTCCAGACACTTGACCAGACGCCGCTGCAGGTAACCCGTCTCCGCTGTCTTCACGGCCGTGTCGACCAGACCCTCCCGCCCAGCCATGGTGTGGAAAAAGAACTCGGTGGGTGTCAGGCCAGAGTAGAAGCTATTCTGCACAAAGCCTCTGGCAGCGGGAATCGCAGCTGAGGATTGAAAACTTGTTAGAGGCGTTCTACTTAGTCCAAGTCCTTACTTACAGTGCCTTTCGAAGTGGGGCAGAGCACGATTCTCGAAACCGTTGGGCACTCGCTTGCCACTGATGGCCTGCTGGCCCACGCAAGCTATCATCTGGGATATATTAATATTCGAACCCTTGGATCCACTGAGGGCCATTATCAGGGCACTGTTCGTGGGATGCAGTTCAGCGAAGCAGGTCTTGGCCGCCTGCTCGCGGATACCGGAGAGTTCGCGCAGCATAACCGATTCCAATGTCTCGGCCGGGGTGCAGCCGGGCTGGCTTTGGAGGGTGCCTGTCTTGAGCCTATCAATATATTCGTTGCACTTGGCATAGCCGCGCTCCAGCAGCAGTTCCTTGTGCTGCAGCAGCTTCTTGCTGGGCGTCACGTCGCTAATGCCAAAGGAGAAGCCACGATTTTGTAGGAAATACGAGGCGATCTAGGGGGAGAGTATCAATATAATACTTATCTTTATTTTTTTTATCAACGAAAGAGAGGCTCTTAACTTAAATACTTAACGATTTCTGAGTACATATAGGGGTGCCAGAGATAATGAGCACGAGCTGGTTGAAGAGAACACGATTTGGCATTGATTAATTGCCAGAAATGAGTGAAAACTAGATTGCAATACTTCATTCGGTTATCTTTGAGATACTAAAGCAGATGTCCCCCATGGGGAGACTTATCATTGCATTCAATATGCAATTTACAAGAACAATTTTCCATATTCTTCTCTGTTCTCTGCCTATTTATATATCTTATTATTATATATGACCGAACGGTCCCATGTCTCGGATCAGCAAATTGCTCTGCTAGTGCTCTGCCTACACATTAGCGAGACTTCGGCAAAGGTCTTTGGGTACGCTCTCGGTAAATTAAAGAACAGCATTAGTGATGACTATTATATATTATATAAAAGTTATTATTCAGTCAAAAGAATACAAATATTTATGAATATGTTTTTTTTTTAGATCTTATTTTGTTTGATTCTTTTTAATTTTTTAAGTACAGAAAATTGGAAAACAAACAAGGATGATGCCTAGGTATTCTTTTGGACATTTTCTGGGTTACCCCTGACTCAAAATAATTATAGAATGATTAAAATGATTAAAATGTACACTTATAAGTACCTTTGTCTCCTGAATTTACAAATTACAAATGAAAAATAATTCCACTTATAAAATTTCACTTATAAGTGTCTCTCCTAAATGTATAATACGTAAATATTATCCAAAATGTATATAAATGTCTCCTAAATTAAAGCACCTTTTCATATAAATATTTATACTTCCCTGAACCTATTCAGCTGACTTGGATTGTGCAAAGGCAGTAAGTAGCCTCCTTCCGCACACTCTCTGATCGATTTCAGACCCACCGAAAGGCCGTCAACAATACGTTAAGTGCGAAATACGACACCAAGAATACCCTGTACTGAAATCATGAGGATTTACCGATCCTCCGCCTTAATATATACTAAAATAGTACAAGCAGCAAACCTTAGTCTTACCAAAATGTTTACAAATAGACTGTGTGTTTGCCTCGAAGTTCCTAATAATATGCCGTGATATCGACCTATAATCATGTTCTAAGAACCAGCTAATCGTAATAAACAAAGAATTAAACCATATAAACTACAAGCAGGCAGTCTCGAGCGAAGCAGACCAACGTTATTTTAGCAGTAAGTAGTTAATCTTATCACGAAATTCAGACCAAGTCACATTCTTTAAACAATTTGTGCGAAATACGTACGACAGGAGATAACATGAAAGAGGTGACAAATATAAATTAAAACAATTGTCTGACTTCCGACACAGAGACCCAGGTAGCAGCCATGAAAGTCAAGGGAGCTGTTAATTACCAAAAGTCCGCAAGCCTGCTGCTTCTATGGGCAGCAGCCTCGGCTCTTGGACTGCAGGCACAGGCACCGCCATCACAAAATATCGTAAGTAGAAAGGAAGTACGGGGGGTACTATGCCTATTTCGCAACTCTACGTTCTTTGATTAATACAGCAAGGTCGCATCGTATCGGGATCGGAAGCAGTGGCTGGTCAGTTCCCCTGGCAGGTGATCCTCAAGCGTGACGAATGGGATGACTTGCTATGCGGCGGATCGGTGATCTCGGCCAAATGGGTCCTGACAGCCGCACACTGTGCCTATGGGCATACCTCGCTCTTTCTGATTTTCGGCACCATCGAGCTCAACGACGACAAGGCCCAGAATATGACCTCGACCACGTTCTACGTGCATCCCAACTACAACGACAAGATGAACAACGATGTGGCTTTGATCCAGCTGCCGCAGGCTCTGGTATTCTCGAGTAGCATTCAACCCATCAGCCTGGTGACACAGTCACAGAAATCCAATAATTTCGTTGGCACTTCGGCTGTTGTGGCAGGATACGGTTTGATGGATGACGAGTATCTGGACTATTCACAAACGCTGATGTACGCCCACGTGACGGTCATTGATAACGGCGAGTGTCTGCCTATTTTCGGGGCCTCCGTTGTCTTGGACTCAACCCTGTGTGCCCAGGGCTCGGATGGAACCAATATGTCCATATGCAGTGGGGACTCTGGTGGGCCTCTTATCACCTATAATTCGAGCACCGGGCAATGGCAGCAAATTGGCATTAACTCCTTCGTTGCCGAAGATCAATGCACCGCTGGCTATCCCTCGGGCTATGTCCGGCTGACCTCGTTCCTGGACTTTATTACCGAGACCACGGGCTCGGAGGTAGCGGTCGATTGAATGGGGATTTAATGTAATTAATAAAAAGAAACACTCGGGCTTATTTAGAAAAAAAAGAAAAACCCAGAGATACTGTGAGGTTTGCGCTTTTGATAACAAGTATAAAAGATAAGTGAGCGAAATAGCTCGATATTCAATTGATGTCTCTATAGCAGGGTCGGTCAAGCTGGTAGCATTCCCTGTACTTGTATTATCGAAGCTAAGTCGATATTTAATGCGAAAGTTGATACATAAGTCGATATTTGAACGTTGCCCTACGTATGCCTGCGATAAAACGATATTTTGTTTAATATATCGAATGAATATAATCGGAAAATAACCGAAATAATGTATAAACCATTATTTGGATATTTAAATCTTCAATATCAACATTTTAACTTTAAATGCAATATCTTTCGATATTTAAAATATCGATATATCAAACTTTAGGGGATTTTCAACATGCTTTCAACCGCTATATGTTTGTTGATATATAATATCGGATTTTCCTCTCGATATCCAACCCTAACTTGTATATCTGATATCATAACTTAAGATTTACGTTTTACAGATAAGATCTTGAATACGAACCCTTGCCAGTCTCCACATGGCTTTGGTGGCAAACGCCTCACCAAAGTCCCTTAGCAGCAAGTAGAAAATGCATTGCTTTGTGCCCGAGCCCATGGTGGCCTTGTCCATGACACCGCACATCAGCTCCGAGTTTCGTATGTGAATCCCTGTGGCAAGGAGCTCTTCATATTACTCTTTCTTTGTATGTTAGAGATTTATCACTTACAGGAATCATTGCTGCACAGATCCATGTTGCCAGTGTAGTTGCGACCCTTGTTCACCATATTAAGACGGACATTGGAGTCACTGTTGGGTCGCATCAGCAGACTGAACATCTGCTTGCCCGTCCACAGGCGCCGAGGCTTGATCAGCGCCGGCGGCGGCATCTCAATGTGCATGGTGGAGTCATCTCCGGCAATAAAGCAAGCTGCCAACTGCATGGCCTCCTCTTTGGTGAGGAAGACCTCCTTTTGGGTTAGCAAATAGCCGCCGGTAATAAAGTCCTGGGTGGCGGCAATCAAAATCTCACCATTCTTCGGCGTCACCAGATTCGATTGGTTGCCCATCAGAATGAGAGCCTCTGCGCGCGCCTCCTCCGTTTGCGGCAAGTGGAGATTCATCTCGTCGCCATCGAAATCGGCATTGTAGGGCGTGCAGGCGCATTCATTGAAACGAAACGTTCGCTGCGGCTGCACCTTGGCCCGGTGGCACATAATGGACATCTTGTGGAGCGAGGGCTGGCGATTGAACAGCACAATGTCCTCGTCGCGCAAATGCCGCTCAACTATATCGCCGCACTTGAGCTCCTGCGCCACCTTCTCCCGATTGCCGTAGGCGAGATACTTCTTGAAGGTGGAGCCGCGGTGCTGCACATAGTTGGCGCCCGGATGCAGGCTCGGTCCATTCCGCACCAGCTGTCGCATGTGCCGCATATTCGCTGGGTTCACGCGCTCCGGATAGGTGAGAATCTTGGCCACGCGCACCGGAACGCCCACCTGATTGATCATCAGGTTGGGATCCGGTGAGATGACCGTGCGTCCGCTGAAATCCACACGCTTGCCAGATAGATTGCAACGGAAGCGTCCCTGCTTGCCTTTTAGTCGCTGGACTATGCCCCGCGTCGTCTTCTTCGGCGCCATGTTGATGGGAATTCCACTAATCTCGCTGTGGAAATAGAGGGCGACGTGCAGCTGAAGAAAGTCCCAGTCCTCGTGTATTAGCTCGATCTTGCCACCGGTGGCCATGTGCCGCTGAATCACATCGTTGATGAGCAGGATTTCACTCTGCTTCATCGTCAGGTCATCTTCGGTGGTGCCGGCCTTCACCTCGGACAGAACGGACGGCCGAATGCAGGCGGGCGGCACAAACACTCGCGTCACTATCAAATGCTTGGGATGGGCGCCGCGGGAACACATGCCCAGCAGCGCGACATCGCTCTGGGGGATCTGTTCAAACAGATCGAGCACCATTAGCGGCGTTAGCTCCTCGGCTGTGCTGTGATTGCCCAGCGTTACATTGAGGTCACGATTCGCCTCCGTTGAGCGGAGCATTTCGCTCATGTTGCTGGTGAACAAGGCGTCCACCTTGCGTCCCTTGTACGGATCGTGGAGGATCTTTAGCAGGCCGGGTCCCTTCTTTACGCCGCCGTTCGGCGAACCGCAATGCGGGCACTTGGATACCTTCTTGGCCTTGGCCAGCATCTGGACATGCAGGGCCTTCTTGCCCAAATACGAGAAGTTCGGGTTGTGCAGCTTCTTCTCGTACATGGCCCGGTCCTCGGGCTTGAGCATCACCTGGGCGCAGGCCTTGCAGATCATCTGCAGAATGTTAATGGTGGACCGAAAGTGACCGATGTGAAAGACGGGCAGCGCCAGATCCAGATACCCGAAGTGACCGATACACTCGTTCAGGCCCTGTCCGCAGGTCTCGCACATGGCGTCCTTGGTGCTAATGCCCATTCGACGATCTAGGACGCCATAAGGCACCGGCTGTCGCTGGGCCTGGTACAGATTCTTGGAGATGATCCGCACCAGGGACTCCTGTTGGATCTCATCCGCCCCACTGATACCGAACTGGACATGTGAGCTGCAATACGGTCCAAATATTATGGTATATTCCATGCCATGTGCAAGGAGCAAGGACTTACATCTTTTTATTCAATGCCGAAGCACGAAATTGCTCCTTTGGCATGGTGAATAAATATAAATGTCGTTTTTTTATAATATAAAAATATTGCCGGTACGAATCTTAAACATGCTGCATGGTTAGTGTGACCGCGTCGTGGCAGTTATAATATACCAAAAGCAAGGCTGAGAATATACTGATAAAATGCCAATTGCAAGTGGAGCAGCGAGAAAGGAACACCAATCGTTCTTCATTTTGGAAAATTATTTTTCTAAAGAAATTTTCCAGGGGATTCCCTCGTTGGATGTCATATCAACATCATTTAAATCCAAAGAAAGATTACAATTTGTTGTTAAAAATACCTTTATTACTGTTGCTTCTTACATCTAATAATCTTCTCCTTGATTTTTACATGTACAAAAACTTAATACCAATATTTTTAAATTAACACTTCTTTGAGCCTTTTTTATTTGAAATTCGTTTGCCATCTACCATTCGAGTCTCTTGAAATTGTCCCAAATCAGCACAGAAAATAATCTACAAAAATAAATGCATATGAACATATGTAAATATATACATTTTTAATATTTATATAACTTACCGCTTGAGCCCAACCAGCATATTTTCCGTGGAGCTTTTGAAAGTAATTCGAGACCTCTTCGTAAATCTTTTTCGTTACGTTCTTTTGTCCGCTCAGGTGGGGCAGGTAGTATTTTTGGGCAATCCTGTATATGTGCACATCCACGGGCACGGACTCCAAGTGGCCCATGGACATGAGGCATATGCAGTCGGCCACCTTAAAACCTATGCCCGGCAGCTGGGCCAGTTCCTGACGTGCCTCGTGGTACGGCAGGCTTTGGACCTCGATAAACCAGTTCTGGCCACCTCGCTTTTGTATCTCCTGCAGGGTTTGGGCTATGAACTTGGCTCGATAGCCGAATTTAGCGGCGCGCAGTTGAGCATTTAATTTGTCGCATTCGATGCCCTCGAAGCTCTTCAATGCAGGAAATGTATACTCGTCGCAGCCATTAAAATGTCCCAGTTTGAGGCCAAAAGTGGCACAAAACCATTGGATCATTGCGGATATGCTATGATAATAAAGATAATAATGTATATTTTTGTAATCTGTATTTTGTGCATGAAACCCCACCGCTTTATGTTGTTATTTTGGCTGCATATGAAGCTTATGATGTTCTCCAGTGGATCCTGCGAAAGAACGCGAACTGGTTTGCCCACAAATTTTTTAAAATTCTCATCTTTGCTTGTCCATTCGGCTTGGTGCTGTTTCAACTTGAAATCGGCACGCAGGTACTTGGCTATCACAGATTTGTAGTCCACTGCGATCCTGGACGGGGCCTCCGCGAATGCCTCATAATTTATGTGGGATTTTTCCGGCTCGAGCACCCAATAAATGTTGGAGGCGACTCCACAGTATTTTGTCTTGCCGTCATCAGCTTTTATCGAGCGCCAGCTAATGATTTTTGAACATTATTATTAGGCATGTGTATCTCCTCCAGCTACTACTCACCGGAAGCTTTGTCCTCCGAGCAAGCTGCGCTCCAAATCACATGCCTCGGCTGGCAGTTCAAGGGTTCCGCTTTGCTGCAGAGTGGCTGTCATGTTGAGGTTGTGTAATGGCAACTAATTAATATGCTTGATTCAAAATACCCCTTTCATAGGGTAAAACTAGGAAACAGGAACCATAATACAATTAAATTGTTTCTGCCGGTGCAGATTTGTTTATAAATGCTATACAAGTGTGACCAGAGCAGGTTCACTGAAATGCACCAAATACTCTTGACTTTGAAATTGGAATTGCAAAAGTTGAAAAATAGGAATAAGATTTATAATACTTAAAAAAAAAGAGTTGTTACACAGCGGCTCTTTTGCAGCAACTTCTCAGTCCTGGCATTTTCTTCCGCAAGAAATACGTGAACTAGAAAGAGATAGAAAATGTTCCATCAACCATTGGTGGACTTTGTATACTGAAAAATACTAATTTGTATTTAATGTTGCTCTGCTTCGAAGTTACCGTGGTATATTTGAGCGCCAGAGATGCGGTCGCACTGGTTACGGCACACATTTCGCATATCAAAGTGGCAAAAACTTAAAAAACAACTGAATATGCCTTAAATATTGCGCTAACGAACTGAAAAGGACAACCAGGAATATCCACTCCATAGCTAACAACAAGGAGCACACTTGTCCCAAATCATGGCAGGCCTTAATAACTACTCCAGTCTAAAGTACGTACCATATTTTTTGCAAAACAATCACCGCTACTGGTTGACACAAAATACTAACAGGCACTCCGTTTCCCATCCGATGCACAGATTTGAGGGGCAGCACCAGGGCCACGGTGATGAGCGCAACGAAAAGGACAGGTCAGGAGCAGGAGCAGCCGAGTTACGGCCGACCAATAGCCCCAAAAAGCACCTGGGAAGCAGGTGAGGCTACCCATTATCTTTGCATTCATTCGCTGAATTATATAAATTCCAATAACTCCTCCATATTGATCCAGCGAGAAGGCGATTGTGGACAATATCAATGCCGGCGACCAGGATACGATTCATAAATTGCAATATCTCAATTTGGACGATCCTTTATCGCTGCCGCTGGAGAAGCATAAGTATATAGATAATCAGGAAGATGGTTAGTTGATTTACCCGCAGGCAATCGAACTAGATTCACATGTGTTCCCATTTCCCATTTGCAGACACATCAATCCGCAAGTACCTGGTGGTGGGCGTTCAGTGGGTCTCTCTGGTCACCGAGAATCTATTGAGCCATCCGTTCATAGTGCTGCGTCGTCAGTGTCAGGTCTTCAATGCCTCGAAACGCTACCATTTGCATCCGTTCAGCCTTCTGCCCAGCATCGTGCACTTGCATCGACGCCAGGGGGTGACCACGCTGTGGAAGGGTATGGGCAGCTGCCTTCTGGTCCGCGGCATGACCTTGGCCATTGACGATGTCATCTCAAAGTTTACCAGTTGGCCCAAGGACGTAGATAGTCGAACCACACTGAAGCGATTCGGACAACACATCATTCTCAAGTGGTGGGTAGTCGTCTCTCGTTTTTTAGTCGCTGCAAATCGTAACTATTCCTTTTACAGTATAAGCATTGGCTTGGTGGTGCCCTTCCATGCCGCCTCCTTGGTGGAAACGGTGCAGAGTGACATAGCCAGCGAGAAGCCCGGACTGTTCGATGTGTTCCGCGAGGGTAGCCTCCGCCTGTTCTACTGGAGTTCCCCGCAAAAGGGTCGCATGCTGCCGGCCTGGGCGCTGATCGGACCCAGTGTTTCGTTCGGCATCACCAAGTATCTGTTCAATCTGGTCATACGTGGCGTCTCCTCGCGCATTATGCGCCGGCGCATCACTCTTTCCCAGGATAAGTCCAGCGGCAAGCCTGTCGACAATACGCTGGAGCATCAGAATGCTGAGATCTATGCCAGCCTGATCGCCATGCTGACCACTGAGGTGATATTTTTCCCCTTCGAGACTATCTTGCATCGATTGCAATTGCAAGGAACACGAACGATCATCGACAACCTTGACAATGGCTATGCCGTAGTGCCGATCCTGACCAACTATCAGGGCGTCGTTGATTGCTATCAAACAACGATGGTTACGGAGGGCGTTGGCGGACTGTACAAGGGCTTTGGAGCCATGATCCTGCAGTTTGTGGCCCATGTGGCGGTCATAAAGTTGGCCAAGTGGATTGTGAACCAGATAACCGAGGTCATATCGAATCGACCGCCGGCCCGAATAGTTCAATACTATAATCTGGATGGGATTGCTGGCAACTCGGGCTCCACGACCATATCGCCGAGTGTCTCCAGCACCGAACTGGAAGTTAACAGTCTGGGACAGAGCTCACTCGATTAGCTGTGGCAGTGTCCCCATTATTTATGAATACGATGTACATTATATGTTATAATTTAAATCTCGAAATGGCCAAGTTTATTTCTTAGCTGAAGGGGGTTAAATCGTACACAAGCTACTGCATCACGTTTACATACTCAGGGTGTTAATGTTCATGCGAGATTCGTCACTAGAGAATAAGTATCGTTACCTTAGCCATATTTAGTTGAAAGCTGGTCCTCCTGCCCCAACAGGACTCTTATGGTGCATCAAGACCAATGGGCATAAACGGAAAACAATTGATATGTATATGGAAAGAGCAATGTTTAAATTCTTGAAAGTCTATAGAAATAAATGATTTTAATTGTGGGATTTGCTTCTTTTCTTTTTTGTTAATAGTTGCTGTATGTATATTATATATAAAGATCAGTATCGAAATAGTTAACGACAAATGCCATTAGCTTAGAAAGTAAAAGGTTTTTAGATCTAGTTTTGTAGAATTATAGAATTATTATCAAGGTAAGTTGTAAAACGTTTAAATACATTTGCAAGAACCGTTCTCCCAGAATTTTTTATACAAAAATTAACTTTCTGCTTGAAAATGATATAATAATAATTTATAAGCCGCTTCTGCTCATTTGGAACTAAAAAATTAACTAAGCATATTTTAAACTAGTTGAGAAATGTTACATTTGTTATCTATTAATATATATTAAAAAAAAAACAAATACAATTTAGTGACAATTTTATTATCAGTGTATCGCAATTCTCAAATATAAAACAACTTAAAATGCATCCATAGACAATTTCTTGTTCGCTCTCCGTAACTTGAGGATGGCCAGGTATTTCGGTAGAGGATGTACAGACATGAGCATGAGCATACCATACATATGTATGAAGTGAATATATTCAGCTTTTAATATATTCAATTTCAGAGTTTCAGTCACTTTGTCAACGGAATCCAACGGATTTAGATGCTCAATCCGAGCGGAATAACATATTCCTCAGGCAACCTTATACCTTTGCCTAACAATATTAAATCAGTCTTAAAAACTGTGCTCAAATAATAGAAAAATATTATTATATTGTGTTTAATTATCAGAGTTAACTGTTTCAAATATAAAACATAGAAAAATACTACAAATCCAATGAATAAAACTCTACTATTGAGGCAAACAAACAGAAGTTTAACTTTAAATAATAAAAAGTTGCCAAGTATTCATTAATGTTTTGTAAATTGACATACAAAATAATCTCTGCAAAATTTGAGTAATTCGAAGACCAAGTATAAAAGCTGGCACCAAATAAAACTAAAAGGTAAATATCAAATTAGGCAATGGAAAACTTTTCTATTTTAATCAAAATAAACTCTTATAGGAAATAAAGGATAACTACTTTAGGGGTTCTTGCTCTTTAAATTAAAACCAAGTAAAGTTAAACTAATATCAATATTTAAGACCGGATCTAGTTGAAATTTTACGAAATCATATACAATTTCATAATGGACTCCAGTCGGAAGTCAGACAAGGACTCGATGCGGAAGCGAATCAAAGACAAGGCTGGTCCCTCTAACCATTGTTCGATGAATCCCGATTATATTCCTAATTTATTTCTCGCGAATAAGGTTAAATTAATTATGTGGATAGCATTGGGATTTCAGTTTATCCTGTTACCGATTCTTGTTTTATTATTCCTTATATTGATTTTGTACCTAATGTATTTTTTGTAAACTAAGCTAATGGAAAACAAGTTTATACCAAGTGCGTACAAATTACTGTATAAGTTAACAAATTCATGTGTGTTGATTATAAAATAAACTTATATTTTATATTTAAAGAATTCACTTGAATTGATGCAAAATTGAATAAGAATGTCCCAAGAGCATGTAATAATACAACTTGACTACTGATCAGGTATCATTAAATATTAATTCGATTTAAGTTGGTGATTTTTTAAGTTTCTGCTTTAAAATTTAACTATATTTAGAGGCAGACTTCAGATACATATTGTTTGTATATGAAATACTCACTTAATATTAGATAAAAATCAATGCAACCCGATCACTCAGCAAAAATCGCACGGCCTTATTATCGAAAGATATCGATGCTATAACATTATATCATTCCTATTATACAAATACTTGGTTTGTACATTGACTTATCAAATGTTTTATTTTTTAACCAAATAATAATGTAGCGCCTTAGATTTTGGCTTGACACCTTGGGAGGTCACTCGCCAAGCCGCACTAGGATTGGACCAACCAAGTCCTCCTAGGCGACTGAGTGTGACGTGGTTGCCGACCTGATGTTGTGGGGTCTCCGGAATCTGTCGCGATTGCATCTCTCGATATTGGGACGCTCGTTGATCGGGACGTGTTCCGGCATGTGGCCATTGTTGCAGGGTGGGCGGGCATTTTTATGGCGGCCCACATCCAGCCCCACCTTCGGCTTACGTCTTATGAACCAGCATTGGCACAAGGCGATGACCGAACATAGGCACATCGCCAGCAAAAAGCGAAGGAGGTAGAATAAGTAGCTGTCTAGCCAGTTGGCCAAGTTTGGAAATTGCTCCTCGATATGCCCCTCGATGGCCCATTCGCAGAGTGTGCAGAGCTCGGATAGCATCGGTACCCAGATCCAGACGAGCAAGAGCTCCACCACGCAAACGATTATAATCAGCTCCATCAGCAGGCGCAGTATGCGTTGGCTATGGCTCCTGCGGGTGCCAGAATCACCTCGGATAGGACGCCACTCGGTCATGGTCACCAGCAAGGTGATGACGAGAAGCGTGGACGGTATATTGGGCACGAGCCTCATGGAGGTGGGAAAATTCAGAGCGAAGAGGCTCACTCCCATCAGGTGCATGAATGTGCCGATGCACAGGATGCACAGATCTTCAATGAGATCCACATGCATTATTGAATACGAAACACCGATTATTACTAAAAATTACTCAAAAATTTATCACAAATTTACGAAATTGAATTGAGTTCAAAAAGTTTCTGATTTTCTATACTAATTTTGTTTCTTTCTTTTTTTTTTTTAGTATTTTATTTGGTACTGTACTGTAGCTCTGGTAGAAATGTAATGAGAACCTTAGGGTTGGGGTCGTTTCAAAAGAGACGACGGAAAACTCAATTCACATTTGATGGAAAATTATATTCGGTTTTCTGTTCAAGCTCTGAAAATTGTAGCCGATGTCCTTACCAAGACAATAATATAAGTAAGTAATCAGTTAAGGATAACCTAAGGATACAGATTGTATTAGTTACAAAAAGGGCTTTCATTTGGTTTCCTAGTTTCCTGTTTAAGCTCTGAAAATTGTAACCGATGTCCTTACCAAGGCAATACTATAATATAAGTAAGTGTGCAGTTAAGGACTCCAACCTAAGGATACAGATTGGATTAGTTCCAAAAAGAGCTCTTCATCTGTAGCTTTTCTGTTAAAGTTCGAAATGGTAATATATAATAGTACTTAGCAAAAGCTTTAAAAGGCTTTCAACATATTTATGTACATACATATATCGTAAGGTCCTGCCATCTTTGTGCTTTCAATGAAAGTCTTTCATCCCCTACGATAAAGGATTACGATTATTGAGTCGCAAAGGCCCATAGATGGCGTCGTTTTACGATAGGAACTTGACTATATCGCCGAAAAAGGGTCTTAAATATTATTTATTATATTATTATTATTATATTATTATTTATATAATTTAAAAACTATTTCAGTTTATACAGATAGAAAACTTAAATGGTTCAGATAATCTAAAAGAATTTATTACTACCAGAAAAAACCTTAAATGAACTCGGAAAATATATAACTATCTTGAGAAATATACATATTTCTAATGTTTTATATAATGGAATTTTTGGAACCTATTTATATTCTCTTAATAATGTTGAAACTTTCTCCGCAGAAGTACCAAATGGAAAATAAACACATAATTTAATAAATTAAATTCAATTAAAAGTAAAAAAAATATACATAGCTGCTATAGCGAACATAGAATACTTTTTATAATTCAAATTAAATAAATAAATAAAGCGTGGAAGCTTTTGTAAATCGTTATACTTGAGTTTTTCCGTTGAACACTAGTTTTCCCAATTTTCAGGCAGAAGTTGGCACTGACTTTTCGTTTCTAGCCCAATGGCAAGTTAGAGGCTCAGTTCACTTCTACATTGAAACCCGAACAATAAAGACATCACATTACCTTTTTATAAATCCTAATTCGTTACAGTTTTCGTTTACACTTAGCTCTTTCTTCTTGTTAATTTCCTACCAATTTATACTGTACGAAATTATGCAATTGATTAAGAGGAAGACATTGGGGGCGATGGAGCTGAGGGAAGTCTATGAGTGGCTCTATGAACACGACATCGACATACTGAGGCTGGGCCGCCAACTCTCCGATGTATATCTCCTTGCCAAGATGTTGCAAAACTATTATCCGCGACAGATTAATCTGGTCAACTACCCGAAGCGGAACTGCATCTCGCTGAAGACCGAAAACTGGCAGACCTTCAACTCCAACGTCCTATGGAAGTTCAACATGGCATTTGGCAAGGGGTTTGTTGATGACCTCGTCAAGGGTACCTATGGCACAGCCGAGGTGTTGGTGCACGAGTTCCTCTGCCTGATGAAAACTACTGTAAAACGGCAAATGGCTGGGTCATTGAACAGGAAGAAAGTGGACAAGACCTTGGTCCAAAACCAAATAGATAAGACCATGGGGAAACAAGTGGGCGAGACCATGGTCCAGAACAAAAATACCTTACTCCCAAACCAAAAGAAGACTCTGGCCTCAAACAAAGAAAAGACTGTAATCCCTAACCAACAGAAGACTATTTCCGCGAACCAAGAAAAGACTGCAATCCCCAACGAAAAGAAGTCTATTTCCACGAACCAAGAAAAGACTGCAATCCCTAACCAACAGAAGACTATCTCTACGAATCAAGAAAAGACTGCAATCCCTAACCAAAAGCAGACTATTTCTCCTAACCAAAAAAAGACCGTTGCCCCAAAAAAAGAAAACACCGTTTCCTTGAACCAAAAGAAGTCCATATCCCGTAACCAAAGTAAGACCGTCGTCCAGAAGACCACAAAGAATCAAGAGGTCCAGACCGTGGAGCTGAACCAAGACGTGGATAAGAGAGTGGCGCACATTGGCAACGACATCAAGATGATCTTGTATGCCCACTACGAGGACATTGCCCGTGAGTGTCAGGCCAAGGATGTTATTATCGAGGAGTACGAGCGCCGGCTTATCGAGGGAATGACTACGAAGCCTTCATTTGTTAATCATACCCTGGACGTGGACAGCTCCTGGATATAACCAGCGGGCCATATTTGTTATTATATCTACGTTATTTGTTTACTGATTACCGTTGTAGTCCCCTCCCCCACGCTAAAAGGGATGATTGATGAAGACGAAAGCCCGAAGAAGTCATGGCCAGTTTTAAGCTGGCCAAGCTTGAGGGAAAATCGATGCATCCCTTTACTTGTTACATAAATAAACAAAATAAGAATGGAAATTCTTCCGCTATATAATCTTTATGTTAAAATGTAGGAGTTCTATGTATCTTATTATTATAGGGTCTTTGCTCAAGTTGCACCATATTGCCATCTATCGGTGATGTTAACTGCAGGACATTTTTATAGTAAAGCAAAGAAGCTTTGAATAATTATAGTTCCCTGAAGTATACGATGCGATAAATTCCCTGAGTGTGAGTGTACTAGGAAATATATCTACAGATTGGGTTCAGAAGTTCGTACAGTTTAGTTACTAAACTTAGTAGTTACTTACAAGGACATCTGCAAAAGATATTGATGTATATTTTACAATTTTTGCATACAACAACTTCGATTAATATTGAGAATAATAAACACATTATTACCATTATTATTATATTATATTTTATATTATATTATATTATTATTTAATTTTTTTTGTATTATTACTTAATTCATTTT